>CM044308.1:141412500-141682500 GCA_024291935.2 Okapia johnstoni
GAAATATTTTTCATTTGCACTTTTGACTGTAAATTCCTATATTTATTATTTACTGCCTACCTAGAATGAAAACCACCAAATATCGCTTGCCAAATCAAACTGCGATAACACTCAAGTCTCAGAGACAATAAAATTGAACTGAACCTAAGTGGGAATATGTTTTGCTAAGTCACAGTCCTAAAGTGAGTGTCAAGTGAAACTATAACTCTGGATATGTGTGATATTCTAACAGACACACTGAAGTTCATTATTTATCAAATAAAAGGCAGTATTTTCTATTTCACCTCACAATTTTAGTAAGCATAACATATGTTTAATATCTTTTCTCTTTTTCTCTTTAGAATTGTTGGTCTATTTTAGAACAAGACCTGAGAAGCTGAAGCCACACTGCATGATACCTCTATTCATCTAAGGTAAGGTTGGATCTGCTCCCATTATCATCTTTAAACACAATTCTACTCTGTAGTTAACAAGCTGTGGTCTGGTTTAATAAAGGGATATCCCTTGAAATTTGGAATACTTTATGGCATGCTTCATTGACTGCTGTTTATTGAGAACTGATCTAAAATTTTAGAAAAGGATGTCAAGCCATGTCTTCTAACCAAGAAGAAGTTATTGTATAACATTTTTTAAAGCATGTGCTATGCTTTGCTTAGTTGCTCAGTCATGTCCGACTCTTTGTGTCCCCATGGACTGCAACCTGCCTGGCTCCTATGTCCATGGGGATTCTCCAGGCAAGAATACTGGAGTGGGTTGCCATGCCTTCCTCCGGGGATCTTCCCAACCCAGGATTTTAAACCAGGGCTCCTGCATTGCAGGCAGATTCTTCACCAGCTGAGCCACCAGGGAAGCCCAAGAATACTGGAGTAGGTTGCCTATCCTTTCTCCTGGAGATATTCCCAATCCAGGAATAAAACAGGGTCTTCTGCATTGCAGATGGATTCTTTACCAGCTGAGTTACCAGGGAAGCCCTTTTTTAAGCACAGAAAATATAAATAGAATCTTGTATGGTAGAAGAATATATATCATTTTTTTTTTTCATTTGACTGGTACTTTTCCCTCATTCAGCTAAGAAATCTCTTTTTCTTTTAGGGAAATGGTTGAACAGGTTCTCAGGCACACTTCACAATGCAAGTAACATCACTACATGTTTTTTCTGACATGGTCATGCGCCCAGAAAACGTCAATAGTCTTTATTTAGGATATTTCAAATAAGGAATTTAAAAAATAGAGTCCCTTCCTCTTTAGTTATGAAGCTAAAAATGGTGTGAGGCACTGATGGCCATAATTACAGCTTAATCAAGAAATCCTCACAGAGAGGTTAAAGGCAACAAACATACAGAGAGAAACAGAGACAAAATATTAGAGAAACTGGGAGATACTAGAAATCAAACTCTCCTGGCTAGTCAGACGGAAAAGGCAATGGCAACCCACTCCAGTACTCTTGCCTGGAAAATCCCATGGATGGAGGAGCCTGGTAGGCTGCAGTCCATGTGGTCACAAAGAGTCGGACACAACAGAGTGACTTCACTTTCACTTTTCACTTTCATGCATTGGAGAAGGAAATGGCAACCCACTCCAGTGTTCTTGCCTGGAGAATCTCAGGGACAGAGGAGCCTGGTGGGCTGCCTTCTATGGGGTCACACAGAGTCGGACACAACTGAAGTGACTTAGCAGCAGCAGCAGCTAGTCGGAAAGAAAATTTCAGAATGTGGCATAATCAGATACTAACACAATCAGAACAGAGGATAAATCTGAGCAGAATAAATGAACAGAAGTTAGATACTAAGGGTAATTTAATCTCTGTCAGTTCAGTTCAGTTCAGTTCAGTCATTCAGCCATATCTGACTCTTTGCAAACCCATGGACTGCAGCACACCAGGCTTCCCCGTCAATCACCAGCCCCTGGAGATATTCAAAATCAACGTCCATTGAGTCAGTGCTACCATTCAACCATCTCATCCTTTGTCATCCCCTTCTCCTACTGCCTTCAATCTTTCCCAGCATCAAGGTCTTTTCATATAAGTCAGTTCTTCACAACAGGTGAACAAAGTATTGGAGTTTCAGCTTCAACATCAATCCTTCCAATGAATATTCTGGACTGATTTCCTTTAGGATGAACTGGTTGGATCTCCTTGCAGTTCAAGGGATTCTCAAGAATCTTCTCCAACACCACAGTTCAAAAGCATAAATTCTTCAGCTCTCAGCTTTCTTTATAGTCCAACTCTTACACCCATACTTGACTACTGGAAAAACCATAGCTTTGACTGGATGGACCTATGTTGGCAAAGTAATGTCTCTGCTTTTAAATAGGCTGTCTACTTGGTCATAGCTTTTCTTCCAAGGAGCAAGCATCATCTTTGAATTTCATGGCTGCACTCACCATCTGCAGTGATTTTGGAGCCCAAGAAAATAAAGTCTCTCACTGTCTCCATTGTTTCCCCATCTATTTGCCATGAAGTGATGGGACCAGATGCCATAATCTTAGTTTTCTGAATGTTGAGCTTTAAGCCAACTTTTTCACTCTCCTCTTTCACTTTCATCAAGAGGCTCTTTAGTTCTTCTTCACTTTCTGCCATAAGGATGGTGTCATCTGCATATCTGAGGTTATTGATATTTCTCCCGGCAATCTTGATTCCAGCTTGTGCTTCCTCCATCCCAGCGTTTCTCATGATGCATTCTGCATATAAGTTAAATAAGCAGGGTGGCAATATGTAGCCTTGATGTATTCCTTTCCCTAGTTGGAACCAGTCTGTTCTTCCATGTCCAGTTCTAACTTTTGCTTCTTGACCTGCATACCTGCATACAGACTTCTCAGGAGGCAGGTCAGGTGGTCTGGTATTGCCATCATTTTATAATTTTCCACAGTTTGTTGTGATCCACACAGTCAAAGACTTTGGCATAGTCAATAAAGCAGAAGTAGATGTTTTTTCTGGAACTCTCTTGCTTTTTTTGAAGAACCAGCAGATGCTGGCAATTTGATCTCTCATTCCTCTACCTTTCCTAAATCTCCCTTGAACATCTGGAACTTCACAGTTCATGTACTGTTGAAGCCTGGTTTGGAGAATGTTGAGCACTAATTTGCTAGCGTGTAACTTGAGTACAATTGTGGGGTATTTGAGCATTCTTTGGCATTGCCTTTCTTTGGGATTGGAATGAAATCTGACCCTTTTCAGTCCTGTGGCCACTGCTGTGTTTTCCAAATTTGCTGGCATATTGAGTGCAGCACTTTTTAGCATCATCTTTTAGGAACTGAAATAGCTCAACTGGAATTCCATCACCTCCACTAGTTTTGTTCATAGTGATGCTTCCTAAGGCCCACTTGACTTCACATTCCAAGATGTCTGGCTCTAGGTGAGTGAACAAACCATTGTGGTTATCTAAGTCATTAAGATCTTTTTTGTATAGTTCTTTTGTTTATTCTTGCCACCTCTTCTTAATATCTTCTGCTTCTGTTAGGTCCATACCATTTCTGTCCTTTATTGCTCCCATGTGTACATGAAATGTTCCCTTGGTATCTCGAATTTTCATGAAGAGATCTCTAGTCTTTCTCATTCTATTGTTATCCTCTATTTCTTTGCACTGATCACTGAGGAAGGCTTTCTTATCTCTCCTTCCTATTCTTTGGCACTCTGCCTTCAAATGGGTATATCTTCCCTTTTCTCCTTTGCTTTTTACTTCTCTTCTTTTCACAGCTATTTGTAAGGCCTCCTCAGGCAACTATTTTGCTTTGTTGCATTTCTTTTTTGGGGGGATTGTCTTGATCCCTGCCTTCTGTACAATGTCACGAACCTCCATCCATAGTTCTTCAGGAGCTCTGTCTATCACATCTAATCCCTTGAATCTATTTGTCACATCCACTGCATAAGTGTAAGGGATTTGATTTAGGTAATACCTGAGTGGTCTAGCGGTTTTCCCCACTTTCTTCAATTTATGTCTGAATTTGGCAATAAGGAGTTCATGATCTGAGCTACAGTCAGCTCCCAGTCTTATTTTTGCTGACCATATAGAGCTTTTCCATCTTTAGCTGCTAAGAATAAAATCAATCTGATTTTGGTATTGACCATCTGATGATGTCTGTGTGGTCTTCTCTTGTGTTGTTGGAAGAGGGTGTTTGCTATGACCAGTGCCTTCTCTAGGCAAAACTTGTTAATCTTTGACCTGCTTCATTTTGTCCAAGGGCAAATTTGCCTGTTACTCCAGATATCTCTTGACTTCCTACTTTTGCATTCTAGTCCCCTATAATGAAAAGGACATCTTCTTTGGGTGTTAGTTCTAGAAGGTCTGTAGGTTTTCATAGAACTGTTAATCTCTTTAGATTCTAATAAATAACTGTTGGACCAGAAGACAGTTCTAAGGAAATAAAGCATATTCAGAAGATGGGGAAATTTTGTGTAACCTTGTGATACAAAATACAGCATATTCAGGAGCACTAAGGTCAACTCAGCAGTCCTTAAGATCAGTTCACTCTGAATCTATCTCCTGGCATGCTTGCTAAGTCACTTTAGTTGTGTCCAATTCTATGTGATCTTATGAACTGTTGTAGCCCACCAGTCTCCTCTGTCCATGGGATTCTCCAGGCAAGAATACTGGAGTTGATTGCCATGACCTCCCCCAGGGGATCTTCTCCACCCAGTAACTGAACCAGTTTCTGTTCTGTCTCCTGCATTGGAAGGTGGGTTCTTTACTACTAGTGCCACCTGGGAAACCCATGGACTGTAGCCCACCAGGCACCTCTGTCCGTGGAATTCTCCAGGCAAGAATACAAGGTAGCATCCCCTTCTCTAGCGAATCTTCCCAACCGAGGGGTTGAATCCATGTATCTCACATTACAGGCGTATTCTTTACTGTCTCAGCCACCAGGGAAGCTGCATAATCTGACAGTATTATCTACATCCCCAGTGGTGTACTCTATGATTTGGCTCTATTCAAAAGCAAACAATTTTAGTCTTTCCGCTCCTCCTTTTCTCTCCAGAAGTGGTGTACATGCATACATGTTTGCTGTCATGATCCTTGACTTTGTGACAGCCAGGTGTGGCCACACCTCCCCATATGGCCAATAAGATATAAGTGGATCTTCCTGGAGAGTGGGGTAGGTGGTCTGGGCTCTAGAAAAGCTTTTAATAGAGACAGCCTTGGCTTGCATACCTCTTCAGTTGCTTGCTCTTTTTCCTTTCATCCTTTCCTCTTTTTCTACCTGGATAATGGATACAAAGATTAAAGACACAACAGCCGTTTTTAGACTAAGGATGGTAGTGACATATAAACATGGAAGAGCAGGAAGATGGGAGGAGATTTGACCCTTGTTGTTATCTTTGATCCATCATGTGAGCCATAGAAAACCTATCTTCAGACAATTTGTTATGTAAAGTGAATAATATCCTAGGTATTTAAGCCCCTGAGCATCTGGTGGGCTATTGCTTACAACCAGATTCACTCCTGTTATAACAAAGGGTTTAATCTCCCTGGCAGATTCATTGATCTATACAGGTCTTTCTCCATTTTTTACCCATAGCAGCTTCAGTATTGATAGATATTCCTACAAAATTCTAAGAGAAAGAAGCTCTCTGTATTCCAGGACCCACTCTCTTTTTCCTAACACTTTAAGGTGGCAGGTGGAGGTTTATGTCTGGTTACACTTTCCGACCTTACAGTGGCAGATTTGACCTTTTCTAAACATTGTAAATGTTCATACTATGTCACAGTTAGTGAAATATTAAGAAATAAATAAAAGATTTAAATGGACTTATTTAATTGTTATTATATAATGAAGAGATTTTAAGGTATTTCACCACAATATGGAGAAATTTAATTTCCCACATCTGTAATTCTTATTATCTTGGCTTATTTAAATTAGGTAACAACTATTTCAGGATTAATTTGAATTTATAAGTCAGTGTAGTACAAAATTATTCTTAAAAGTTGACTTTGCCTTCCTTCTGTTATAATCAATCTAATATCAAATATGATTAGAGTCTAAAAAAGACATGACATTTTCAGAAACAAATTATAATTTCCTTTTAGAGGTAAATAGTTTCTAGGTCATATAAGAATTACATAAAGCTTGTTTTTGTTTGTTTTTAATTTTTAAAAAACTATATTTCATAGGAATTTTTGTAATCATTTTTTCCTCTGTCAGGTATTTTTTTAAAATGTATATGTCACCTTAGTCATTCAGTCAGAGTGATTCTGACATTAATTAATTTATCTTTGAGGTACTCCCATGGCTTTCTTTAACTTTCATTGATCTTTACTATTTATATACACTAATGAGCACGGAATTATATAGATATTGGACTTTTTTAAATGCAGGTATATTTGACTTACAATATTATACTAGTTCCAATTGCACAACATAGTCTTTTTTATAGATTTTATAGATTACATCCCACATTCATTTATTAGAAAATTTTGACTATGTTCTCTGTGATGTACATTATGTCCTTATGACATTTATTTTATACCTGATAGTTTGTACCTCATAATCCTCTTTATCTTGCTTCTCTCCCCACTCCTCTCTCTTCTGGTAACCACTAGTTTTTTCATTATATCTATGAAACTGGCCCTGTTTTATATATTTTATTTTTTAGATTCCACAAGTAAGTGAAAATGTAGAATTTGTTTTTCTCTGTCAGACTTACTTCAGTAAGCATAATACCCTTCAGGGCTACCCACATTGTTGCAAATGGCAAATTTCCATTCGTTTTATGGCTGAGTAGTATTTTATTATGCACATATACCACATCTTGGGCTTCCCAGATGGTTCAGTGGTAAAGAATCCCCCTGCAAACATGGGAGATGCAGGAGACACAGGTTCAATCACTGGGTCGGGAAGATCCCCTGGAGAAGGGAATGGCAAACCACTCCAGTATTCTTGCCTGGAGAAGCCCATGGACAGAGGAACCTGGCAGACCACAATCCATAGGGTTGCAAAGACTCAGACAAGACTGAGTGACTTATCATATATACCACATCTTATATTTCCATTCATCAATGGATATATTGATGGGCACTTAGGTTGCTTCCATATCTTGGCTTTTATAAATGATGCTGCCATAAAGACAGGGGTGCAAATATCTTTTGAGAAGAGTGTTTGTGTTTCCTTCAGATATATTCCCAGAAATGGAATTACTGAATCATATAGTACTTCTATTTTTAATTTTCTAAGTCTCCTTCATACTACTTTCCACAGTAATTGCACCTGTTTACAATCTTGTCAACAGTGCACCAGGGTTCCCTTTTTCAACATCCTCAACTTAATTTGTATCACTTGTCTTTTTATGATGGCCATTCTAATAGGCATGAAGTAATATCTCATTGCAATTTTGATTTGTATTTCCCTCTTGATTAATATGTTGAACATCTTTTCATGTTCCTATTGGCCATCTGTATATCTTATTTGGAAAAATGTTACGCAGGTTTTCTGCCCATTTTTTAATTGGGTTATTTGTTTTGTTGATATTAAGTTGTATGAGTTCTTTGTATGCTTTGGATACTAATCTCTTAACAGACATAGCGTTACAAATAATTTTGACTCAGTAAATTGCCTTTTTGTTTTGTTGATAGTTTCCTTCATTGTGCAAAGGCTTTTACATTTCATTAACTCCTGTTGGTTCCTTTTTGCCTTTGTTTCCCTTGCCTGAAAAGACAGATCCAAAAAAGAAATTGCTAAAACCAATGTCAAACAACATAAAGCCTACATTTTCTTCTGGGAGTTTTATGATTTTCAGTCTTACATTTAGATCTTTAATCCATTTTGAGTTTATTTTTGTGCATGGTGAGAGAAAATATTCTTATCTCATTGTTTCACGTCAAGATGTACAGCTTTCCCAGCACCACTTGTAAAAGAGACTATCTTTTCTCCATTGGTTATTTTTGCCTCCTTTGTTGTAGATTAATTGAGTAAATCTGCATGGGTTTATTCTGAGCTCTATACTGTGTTCCCTTGATCTGTGTGTCTGTTTCAATGCCCATATCTTACTCTTTCGATTATTGTAGCTTTGCAGTATAGTCTGAAGTCAGGGAGTGAGACTGATTTTTAATATTAGTAGCATCAAATTTCCATTTTATGTTGAAACAGGCTAAATTTTGTGTTTAATTCAGTTCAATCACTCAGTCGTGTCTGACTCTTTCGACCCCACGAACTGCAGCACGCCAGGCCCCTATGTCCATCACCAACTGCCAGATTCTACCCAAACCGATATCCACTGAGTCGGTGATGCCATCCAGCCATCACATCCTCTGTCGTCCTCTTCTCCTCCCGCCCTCAATCTTTCCTAGAATCAGGGTTTTTCCAAATGAGTCAGCTCTTCCCATCAGGTGGCCAAAATATTGGATTTTCAGCTTCAAAATCAGTCCTACCAATGAACACCCAGGACTGATCTCCTTTAGGATGGACTGGTTGGATCTCCTTGCAGTCCAAGGGACTCTCAAGAGTCTTCTCCAACACCACAGTTCAAAAGCATTAATTCTTCGGCGCTCAGCTTTCTTTATAGTTCAATTCTCACATTCATACATGACTACTGGAAAAACCATAGCCTTGACTAGATGGACATTTGTTGGCAAAGTAATGTCTCTGCTTTCTAATATGCTATCTAGGTTGATCATAACTTTTCTTCCAAGGAGCAAGAGTCTTTCAATTTCATGGCTGCAGTCACCATCTGCAGTGATTTTGGAGCCCAGAAAAATAAAGTCTTTCAATGTTTCCACAGTTTCCCCATCTATTTCCCATGAAGTGATGGGACCAGATGCCATGATCTTAGTTTGCTGAATGTTGAACTTTAAGCCAACTTTTTCACTCTCCTCTTTCACTTTCATCAAGAGGCTCTTTAGTTCACTTTCTGACATAAGGATGGTGCCATTTGCATATCTGAGGTTATCGATATTTCTCCCGGCAATCTTGATTCCAGCTTGTGTTTCCTCCAGCCCAGTGTTTCTCATGATGTACTCTGCATATAAGTTAAATAAGCAGGGTGACAATATACAGCTTTGACATACTCCTTTTCCTCTTTGGAACCAGTCTGTTTTTCCATGTCCCGTTCTAACTGTTGCTTCTGACCTGCATAAAGGTTTCTCAAGAGGCAGGTCAGGTGGTCTCGTATTCCCATCTCTTTCAGAATTTTCCATAGTTTATTGTGATCCACACGGTCAAAGGCTTTGTCAGAGTTAATAAAGCAGAAATAGATATTTTTCTGGTACTCTCCTGCTTTTTCAATGATCCAGCAGGTGTTGGCAATTTGATCTCTGGTTCTTCTGCCTTTTCTAAAACCAGCTTGAACATCTGGAAGTTCATGGTTCACGTATTGCTGAAGCCTGGCTTGGAGAATTTTGAGCATTACCTTACTAGCGTGTGAGATGAGTGCAATTGTGTGGTAGTTTGAGCATTCTTTGTCATTGCCTTTCTTTGGGATTGGAATGAAAATTGACCTTTTCCAGTCCTGTGGCCACTGCTGGGTTTTCCAAATTTGCTTACGTGTTGAGTGTAGCATTTTCACAGCATCATCTTTAGGGATTTGAAATAGCTCAACTGAAATTCCATCACCTCCACTAGCTTTGTTCATAGTGATGCTTCCTTAGGCCCACTTGACTTCACATTCCAGGATGTCTGGCTCTAGGTGAGTGTGAGTGATCACACCATCATGATTATCTGGGTCATGAAGATCTTTTTTGTACAGTTCTTCTGTGTATTCTTGCCACCTCTTCTTAATATCTTCTGCTTCTGTTAGGTCCATACCATTTCTGTCCTTTATTGAGCCCATCTTTGCATGAAATATTCCCTTGGTGTCTCTGATTTTCTTGAAGAGATCTCTAGTCTTTCCCATTCTATTGTTTTCCTCTATTTCTTTGCACTGATTTCTGAGGAAGGCTTTCTTATCTCTCCTTGCTATTCTTTGGAACTTTGCATTCAAATGGGAATATCTTTCCTTTTCTCCTTTTCTTTTGGCTTCTCTTCATTTCATAGCTATTTGTAAGGCCTCTTCAGACAGCCATTTTGCTTTTTTTGCATTTCTTTTTCTTGGGGATGGTCTTGATCCCTGTCTCCTGTACAATGTCATGAACCTCCGCCCGTAGATTATCAGGCACTCTATCAGATCTAGTCCCTTAAGTCTATTTCTTACTTCCACTGTATAATCATAAGGTATTTAATTTAGGTCATACTTGAATCATCTAGTGGTTTTATCCACTTTCTTCAATTTTGTGCCCCTTCCCATTATTCATTTGTTGAAATTCTAATCCTCCAATGAGATAGTATTGGGAGGTTGGCCTTTGGGAGTCAATTAGGTCATGAGGGCAGAATCCTCATGAATAGGATTAGTGACCTTATAAAAGAGATCCCAGAGAGCACTCTAGTGCTTTTCCCAGTTATGTGGATACACAATGAAAAGTCCATAGTCTGCATACCAGAAAAAGGAGTTCACCGGAGCCAACAATGCTAGTGCCCTGATATTCCAGCCCAAAACCATGAAGAATATATTTATGTTGGTTATAAACCACCATTGAATGGTACTCTGTTATAGCAGACTGAACTCAGATACCTATAAAATTAAAATGACTGATAATGAACTCCTTACCTCTCAGCAGTCTCAAAATAAGAGTACATGACTATCTCCATAGGAAGAAAATCATATGCATTTGCCCAAGTGTATGATATGGCCTGAATTTATATAGCTTACCTTTCTCTATGACTGATATTAACATCTAAAATACTACTCCAGAAAAAAAAACTGCAATACATTTTATGTCACTTCTATTCCTTATCCTTTCCTCTTCCCACTTCTAAACACTGTATCTCTGTATAGGCTTTACAGGTTATATGAATTTACAGATTTATATGAAAACTTGCATTTTTGCTCTTATCTTATTTTCCAAGTAGTCTGTCAAATTCCTGCTTAACTCCCAAAGCCAACTCAATTGCCACAGGGTTAATTTAATGTACGTATATAAAAAGAGAAATATTCATTGCTTCAGTAATCTTTTAAAATATTTCTGAGTATATCATTTACCCATTGTAATGGGATAATGTGTTTGCATTTGTTGTTATTCAGTTGCTAAGTTGTGTCGGACCGTTTAGGACCCCAACTGCAGCACACCAGGCTTTTCTGTCCTTCACTATCTCCCAGACTTTCCTCCGTGTGTTTGAATGTCTATTCCCTAACAAGATGATGATGTTTAAACTCACCTCAGAAATTTGTCTGGCAAATGAAAGGTTTTCAGTAAATGTATTTTGATTGAATTTGACATAATAGATGTGAGGGCTGTAAATAAGTTTTCTGCTTCCTTTATAATGCTACAAGAGTGCTAATAGGACTCAGAACATATTTAGCAAATGCTGAAAAAACAGAAGATGAGGCAAGATAATATATGGCCTTAAAATTGCCTAGGCATTTGTCTTTCTCTTCCATAAAAGTACATTCTTCCTTAATTTTCCTACTATTTACAGCTAAAATCTTGGACAAAATAAATATCTAAGGAATCTGAAAGCAGAGAAAAGAACTAGCTAGGCATTTTGTGACTTGGGGAATATGACCTAGAAGTGAATTCTAAATGTTTTGTTTGTTTTTGACTCCAATATATCCTAGGTTGGATACTAGGGAAGCCTATTAACTGAAATGCCAATGGTAACATACTTAAAAAAAAAAAAAAAGATGTGAGTAAAAATAGTCTCCCTACACAGAGACTGGGAAAAGTATGTCCTACAAAACAACTGTTTTGACCTTCCTCCAGGTGTATAATAACAAAATAAAAGTTATGCCTCCCTGCTGCACTATAGTTTGCTCTGGGGACTGTGGACAGAACGCTGTCTTCCCTCCCTGTCCTACACTTATGAGGGAACGTCCCCTCCTCCTCCCACCATGCACTGGAGAGACCGTGTGTCAGAGCCCTGTCAGTCATCCCCACATTACACCAGTGTGAGCACAGGTGCATCCCCCTAGCTCCACACTGAACACTGTGCTATGGAAACTGTGGAGTTAGCTATGTGGGTAATCCCAATTTCAGGCTAAGTGAGCATCAGCAAAGAAGAAGCACTCTTTTACCTCTCTATCATGTACTGTGGAGACTGTAAAATGGATTCTTGTTTATTATACTAAGCTTGTTCTAACTGAATGACAGCAAAAATGAAGCACTTAACCTCCACCCAATTAAAATATGAAAGGTATGCTTAGAAACAGAAGGGAGCTTCAGAAAAGTATTCATGTATAAAAATGTAGGGAGACTCCAGAGAAGTCTATGCTTCAGAATGGTCATTCTGCACATGCACATTCATACACATGAACAGAGCAGACTAAAATAGCACTGCAAAGGCTTTGAATTCTCAACATTTAAACTTCAATCCCCCCAAAGTGGGCTGTGACATGCATTCTGAACTTTAGCAGGTAGATCACCAACTAAAATATAAGATACAAGCATAGCTAGTTTTACAATATATGACTGTATTTCTGGAATATATTCCAAAATTATTCACCATAATAAGAACCAGACACATCAATCTGAATAAGAAAAGAAAATCAACAGATATCGAAACCAAGATATATCAAAGTTGTAATTGTCTGGCAATGGTTATAAAATAGATACCATAAAAAAATACTCTGACAAGGTATTAGAAACTCTTGAGTCAAATGAAAACAGAAAATTTGAAAGATATAGAAGATATAAAGAAAAACTAAAGTTTTAGAACTAAAAAATATGGTAATCAAAATCAAAAGATAGGTTCAATAGCAGAACAAATATGACAGAGGAAATAATGAGTTAACCGGAAGACAGATCAAAACATTATACAGTTTGAATAACAAGAAAAGAAAATCCTCAAAAACCATAAACTATCAAAATGTCCAACATAAAACAGAAAACTTGAATAGTCTTTAACGAACTTTGATTTCTAGATAAAATCTTCTGAAACAGATATATATATCAACATACAGATATATATATAGATACTGAAATATAAATATATATGTCAACAATCTCCCAATTTATACTGATACATGTATCAACATATAGATATAGATATAAATGCATATATTAACAATCTCCCTAATGAAGAACTTCCCTGGTGGCTCAGACAGTAAAGAATCTGCCTGCAAAGCAGGAAAACCCAGGTTCAATCTCTGGGTCTGGTTCAATCCCTGAGTCAGGAATATCCCCTAGAGAAGGTAATGGCTACCAACTCCAGTATACTTGCCTGGAGAATTCCAGGGACAGAGGATCCTGGTGAACTACAAGCCCATGGGGTCACAAAGAGTTGGATATGACTGAGAAAGTTTTTTTTCCTTCATGAAAATATATGCAAAATTCTCCAATAAAATATTAGCAAACAGAATGTAGAAATATATGAAAAGAATTATGCACTATGATCAAGAGGGTTGATTCCAGGAATGCAAAGCTGATTCAGTATTTGAGAGTGAGAGACAATGTAACTCACCATATTAGCAGCATAAAAATGAAACAATTGATACAGAAAAGGCACTTGTCAAAATGCATTATCCATTCATGTAAAAACTCTCAGCATACATGTTTCAATGCTATTCTCTCAGAACGTCCCACCCTCACCTTCTCCCTCAGAGTCCACAGGACTGTTCTATGCATCTGTGTCTCTTATTCTGTCTCACATATAGGGTTACCATTACCATCTTTCAAATTCCAGCATTAGTATACTGTATTGGTGTTTTTCTTTCTGGCTTACTTCACTCTGTATAATGGGCTCCAGTTTCATCCATCTCATTAGAACTGATTCAAATGTATTCTTTTTAATGGCTGAGTAATATTCCATTGTGTATATGTACCACAGCTTCCTTATCCATTCGTCTGCTGATGGACATCTAGATTGCTTCCATGTCCTGGCTATTATAAACAGTGCTGCGATGAACATTGGGGTACACGTGTCTCTTTCAATTCTGGTTTCCTTTGTGTGTATGCCCCGCAGTGGGATTGCTAGGTCGTATGGCAGTTCTATTCCCAGTTTCTTAAGGAATCTCCACACTGTTCTCCATAGTGGCTGTACTAGTTTGCATTCCCACCAACAGTGTAAGAGGGTTCCCTTTTCTCCACACCCTCTCCAGCATTTATTGTTGTAGACTTTTGGATAGCAGCCATTCTGACTGGCATGAAATGGTACCTCACTGTGGTTTTGATTTGCATTTCTCTAATAATGAGTGATGTTGAGCATCTTTTCGTGTGTTTGTTAGCCATCTGTATGTCTTCTTTGGAGAAATGTCTGTTTAGTTCTTTGGGGGTTCAGGATGGGGAACACATGTAAACCCATGGCTGATTCATGTCAATGCATGGCAAAACCACTACAAAATTGTAAAGTAATTAGCCCCCAACTAAAATAAATAAATTTATTAAAAAAAAAGAAGAAGAAGAAATTCTGAGGGTCTAATATACAGCATGGTAATTCCAGTTAATATATTTCAAATACTGTATAATTGAAAATTGCTCAGAGTAGAACTTAAGGATTCTCACCAGAAACAAAAAGAGTTAACTACTTGAGGTGATGAATATGTTAATTATCTTGATCTTTGTAATCACCACATAATGATTAAGTATATCAAATCATCATGACGTACCATTTGAATATATATAATTGTGTTTGTCAATTATTCCTTAGTAAAATTGGAAAAAAGCAAGTAAATTGAGGGAAATTGACGTAGATAATTTTCTTATCATGAACCTATGCTCTTAATAAAAATGAATTTTCTTTACAAAAAAAAAACTCTCATCAAACTTAGGTAGAATTTCATCAATCTAATAAAGAATATCTATCAAAAATGTACAGTTAACATCACACTTATTGATGAAAGACTAAATGCTTTCCACTGAAAACTAAGAATCAAGCAAAGATACTATACACTGTCACTCCTTTCCAATATAATATCGGAAGTCTAACCAGTGAAACAAGGCCAGAAAAGGAAATTAAAGACATATGAATTGGAAAAGGAAGAAATACAACTGTCCCTATTTCTGGATGATATGATTATCGACATAAAAAATCCCAAAGACCCCATTAAAAAAAATTTGCTAGACCTAATATGTAAGCATAGCTAGTTCAAAGGATATAAGACCATGAAACAAAAATCAAACATATTTCAGTATGTGTGTATATATATATATATGTAATGAACAATTTGTAAAGAAATAGAGGAAAACAATAGAATGGGAAAGACTAGAGATCTCTTCAAGAAAATTAGAGTACCTCGGGAACATTTCATGCAAAGATGGGCTTAATAAAGGACAGAAATGGTATGGACCTAACAGAAGCAGAAGATATTAAGAAGACGTGGCAAGAATACACAGAAGAACTATACAAAAAAGATCTTCACTACCCAGATAATCATGATAGTGTGATCACTCACACTCATGTGAAGTCAAGTGGGCCTTACGAACCATCACTACAAACAAAGCTAGTGGAGGTGATGGAATTCCAGTTGAGCTATCTCAAATCCTAAAGATGATGCTGTGAAAGTGCTACACTCGATATGCCAGCAAATTTGGAAAATTCAGCAGTGGCCACAGAACTGGAAAAGGTCAGTTTTCATTCCAATCCCAAAGAAAGGCAATGCCAAAGAATGCTCAAACTTCCACACAATTGCACTCATCTCACACGCTAGTAAAGTAATGCTCAAAATTCTCCAAGCCAGGCTTCAACAGTACGTGCACCGTGAACTTCCAAATGTTCAAGCTGGTTTTAGAAAAGGCAGAGGAACCAGAGATCAAATTGCCAACATCTGTTGCATCATTGAAAAAGCATGAGAGTTCCAGAAAAACATCTATTTCTGCTTTATTGACTATGCCAAAGCCATTGACTGTGTGGATCACAATAAACTGTGGAAAATTTTGAAAGAGTTGGAAATTCCACATCACCTAACCTGCCTCTTGAGAAATCTGTATGCAGGTCAGAAGCAACAGTTAGAACTGGACATGGAACAACAGACTGGTTCCAAATAGGGAAAGGAGTACATCAAGGCTGTATATTGTCACCCTGCTTATTTAACTTACATGCAGAGTACATCATGAGAAACGCTGTACTGGATGAAGCACAAGCTGGAATCAAGACTGCTGGGAGAAATATCAATAACCTCAGATATGCAGATGGCACCACCCTTATGGCAGAAAGTGTAGAAGAACTAAAGGGCCTCTTGATGAAAGTGAAAGAAGAGTGTGAAAAAGTTGGCTTAAAGCTCAACATTCAGAAAACAAGAGCATGACATCTGGTCCCATCACTTCATGGGAAATAGATGGGGAAACTGTGGGAACATTGAAAGACTTTATTTTGGGGGGCTCCAAAATCACTGCAGATGGTGACTGCAGCCATGAAATTGAAAGACTCTTGCTCCTTGGAAGAAAAGTTATGACCGACCTAGATAGCATATTAGAAAGCAGAGACATTACTTTGCCAACAAAGGTCCGTCTAGTCAAGGCTATGGCTTTTCCAGTAGTCATGTATGGATGTGAGAGTTAGACTATAAAGAAAGCTGAGTGCCAAAGGGTTGATGCTTTTGAACTGTGGTGTTGGAGAAGACTCTTGAGAGTCCCTTGGACTGCAAGGAGATCCAACCAGTCCATCCTAAAGGAAATCAGTCCTGAATATTCATTGGAAGGACTGATGTTGAAGCTGAAACTCCAGTACTTTGACCACCTATGTGAAGAACTGACTCTTTGGAAAAGACCCTGATACTGGGAAAGATTGAAGGCGGGAGGAGAAGGGGACGACAGAGGATGAGAAGGTTGGATGTTATCACCGACTTGATAGACATGAGTTTAAGTAAGCTCCAGGAGTTGGTGATGGACAGGGAAGCCTGGTGTGCTGCAGTCCACAGGTTCACAAAGGGTCATACATGCCTAAGCAACTGAACTGAATTAAGCTGAATGAACAATTTGAATTTAAAATGTAAAAATTACTGTGACAATACGTTCCCAAAATGAAACACTGAAGTATAAATCTTCTAAATCTAGCTTAAATAGTCTTGAAAATGAAGGATAAAATTAGAAAAATATGCTTTACCATATTTTAAGACTTTCTATGTACTTTACAGTAAGTATAACTGGGGTATGGGTAGAGGAACTGACACTAATACCAGTCAAGCAAGACAGAATCCATTAATTGACTCTCACAAGTACTGCCAGCTTATTTTTGACAAAGAGACAAAAGCAGTTCAATGGAGAAAAGATAGTTTTTCCAGGGCACTGCCGGGCAGGATATAAGCCTCAACTTAAATGTCAAAGCCTATACAAAAAATTAACTCAAAATGGACTACCGATATAAATATAAAACCTAAATCTATATAATTTTCAGGATAAAACATAGGAGGAAATCTTTATTATTTTGGGTTAGGCAATGAGTTCTTAGAAAAGGTAATGAATATATGATTCACACACACAAAATGAATATATGATTCACACATAAAAATATTGATTAATTAAACTTTATTAAAATTAGAACACTTTTGCTCTGCAGAAAACAGTGAACAGGTTGAAAAGATATGCCAAAAGCCCAGAGAAAATAGTGCATACTGCTTATGTTGTGCAGGGCCTGTGTCTGGAATATATAAAGAACTCTCTAAACTCAACCAGAAAAACAGACTTTAATTGGAGAATGGGAAAAATTTCTGAACAGACACTTCATCAAAGAGAATATATGAATAGCAAGAGAAATTACATGAAAAGAAATATATTAGCCATTAAAGAAATATAAGTTTTTGATCCTAACAAAGGGAAAAGCTACATTCCTTATTGAGAAGCATTACAAATGGAAAAGTGCCACTGAATTACCTCCCACTGACTGTAAAGCAATCACATTATTGTTTGGCAGCCAGCCCAGGGTGATGGACAAGCAGTTACTGAGAAGAAAGCTCAAGTGGAGCTTTTATTTGAAATTTGTCCCCAAACCGAAGGATGTTCATCAACTCAGGTTGGGATCATGCATCGTTTGACAGACTTTAAGTATGTAAATAATTTTGCTGAACTTAAAATATGAGATTTGTTGTCAAGCTTCCAGGAAAAGTATTAAAACAATAACACTCCGGAGCATTTGATTCATATTTAACCAACATAGTATAAACAGGTCAAATTTAAACAAGCACTATAAAATCATTTGCTAAGCAAGCTACTGTTTAATTTCAACAAAGGAACTGATTGTATTTGGTAGGAGTATATTCTAACCATGATAAGCAAAACTCTGAATATTGCTGTATAAATAAAGCAAATGAAAGACATAAAATGTCAAACTTAATAAATTAGTGTTTCCTTCTAATTTAGTAAACCTAAAGCAGATGGTTTCATATTCCTGCAAATTCTAGATTAATCTGTTTATGTTCCCATCAAATTAACTTCTCTATTAATTTTTTATATTCAAAAGTTTCCAAAATTTGAGTTGTGACACAATTTTTTAGAATAAGTAGCGCCTGGGAAGAAGTGATGAAAATAAACTTATTTCTGTCAAGGACGTAGAATTCACATGTAGAAAACTGACAATATTAACATTACCTGAGCCCCATTTCCCTGGAAAACAGTGATTGTTAAGAAATCTCTGCCCACTTTCATGTTTTGAAACCTTCCAGGCATTTTATATTCCAGGAAAAGTTTGCCATAAAGAACCACATTTCCCCACAAGAACTGACAATATTCACTGTCTAGTCTTTTACTGACTCCCAAAATCACTGCTGATGGTGATTGCAGCCATGAAATTAAAAGATGCTTACTCCTTGGAAGGAAGGTTATGACCAACCTAGATAGCATGTTGAAAAGCAGAGACATTACTCTGCCAACAAAGGTCCGTCTAGTCAAGGCTATGGTTTTTCCAATAGTCATGTACAGATGTGAGAGTTGGACTGTGAAGAAAGCTGAGCGCCGCCGAATTGATGCTTTTGAACTGTGGTGTTGGAGAAGACTCTTGAGAGTCCCTTGGACTGCAAGAAGATCCAACCAGTCCATCCTAAAGGAGATCAATCCTGGGTGTTCATTGGAAGGACTGATGTTGAAGCTGAAACTCCAATACTTTGGCCACCTCATGTGAAGAGTTGACTCATGGGAAAAGACCCTGATGCTGGGAAGGATTGGGGGCAGGAGGAGAAAGGGACGACAGAGGATGAGATGGTTGGATGGCATCACCGACTCGATGGACATGGGTTTGGGTAGACTCTGGGAGTTGGTGATGGACAGGGAGACCTGGCGTGCTGCAATTCATGGGGTCGCAAAGAGGCGGACACGACTGAGTGACTGAACTGAACTGAACTGAACACGGATATTTGTGATAAGACCAAATTCAAACCCTCTGAATTCTTATTCTTTGTCTCAAGAATTTAGGTATATTAGAACTGTTTGTCCCTCTCTGAAGAGCTAGACACAGAGGTAAATGTTCCTCATTCTGCTATTAGAGATTTCCCCTAATTGTAAAATGATTACACCTCTAAATCACTCCACCTGTAAATTACCTTCTTCCTATAAAAGTCTAAGCCAAAATCACTCTTCCACAACATTCTGTAATCTTCAAATCTGTAATGCTCTCCCTCTTGCATTAGACTCAATAAAATCTTTCCTATGTTGGTGCATTTTGTCTTTGATAACATAAAATGAAATCAGGTATTCTGATTTTTGTTTAACAATATACAGTTGGGCATAGCAAATGATTTCTGTGATGGTAATTTTTTGTCAATTGACTAGAATGTCCAAATTAAATATTATTTCTGGATGTATCTATGAAGGTGTTTATAGATGAGATTAGCATTTCAATAGGTGCATTTAGCCCCTTCTCAATGTAAATGGGCAATATTCAATCTATCCAGGGGCCTGAATAAAATGGAAGTGGATATTTGTTCTGCCTGCCCTCACTGTCTGCCCATTTGACCTAGCGGTCTTTTGCCTTTGGACTAGGATTTACATCATCAAATTCTCTGGTTCTGTTCCAACTCAGGCTGGAAATACACAGCCAGGTTTCCTGGGTCTTCAGCTTGCAGACAGCAGATTGTGAGACTTCTCAGCCTCCATAATCATCTGAACCAATTCTCATTTATATTTAATGTCCTATTTGTTTTGTTTCTCTCGATAACTTTTTTTTTAATTTATTTATTTTAGTTGGGGGCTAATTACTTTACAATATTGTAGTGGTTTTTGCCACACATTGACATGAATCAGCCATGGGTTTACATGTGTTCCCCATCCTGAACCCCCCTCCCACCTCCCTCCCCATCCCATCCCTCTGGGTCATCCCATTGCCCCAGCCCTGAGCATTTGTCTCATGCATCGAACCTAGAATGGTGTTGTGTTTCACATACGATACTATACATGTTTCAATGTTATTTTCTCAGAACGTCCCATCCTCACTTTCTCCCTCAGAGTCCATAAGACTGTTCTATGCATCTGTGTCTCTTATTCTGTCTTGCATATAGGGTTATGGTTACCATCTTTCAAATTCCATATATATGCATTAGTACACTGTATTGGTGTTTTTCTTTCTGGCTTACTTCACTCTGTATAATGGGCTCCAGTTTCATCCATCTCATTAGAATTGATTCAAATGTGTTCTTTTTAATGGCTGAGTAATATTCCATTGTGTATATGTACCACAGCTTCCTTATCCATTCGTCTGATGATGGACATCTAGGTTGCTTCCATGTCCTGGCTATTATAAACAGTGCTGTGATGAACATCGGGGTACACATGTCTCTTTCAATTCTGGTTTCCTCAGTGTGTATGCCCAGTAGTGGGATAGCTGGGTCATATGGCAGTTCTATTTCCAGTTTTTTAAGGAATCTCCACACTGTTCTCCATAGTGGCTGTACTAGTTTGCATTCCCACCAACAGTGTAAGAGGGTTCCCTTTTCTCCACACCCTCTCCAGCATTTATTGCTTGTAGACTTTTGGATAGCAGCCATTCTGACTGGCGTGAAATGGTACTTCATTGTGGTTTTGATTTGCATTTCTCTGATAATGAGTGATGTTGAGCATCTTTTCATGTGTTTGTTAGCCATCTGTATGTCTTCTTTGGAGAAATGTCTGTTTAGTTCTTTAGCCCATTTTTTGATTGGGTCATTTATTTTTCTGAAATTGAGCTGCAGGTGTTGCTTGTATATTGTTGAGATTAATTGTTTGTCCGTTGCTTCGTTTGCTATTATTTTCTCCCATTCTGAAGGCTGTCTTTTCACCTTGCTTATAGTTTCCTTTGTTGTGCCAAAGCTTTTAAGTTTAATTAGGTCCCATTTGTTTACTTTTGCTTTTATTTCCAATATTCTGGGAGGTGGGTCATAGAGGATCCTGCTGTGATTTATGTCGGAGAGTGTCTTGCCTATGTTTTCCTCTAGGAGTTTTATAGTTTCTGGTCTTACATTTAGATCTTTAATCCATTTTGAGTTTATTTTTGTGTATGGTGTTAGAAAGTGTTCTAGTTTCATTCTTTTACAAGTGGTTGACCAGTTTTCCCAGCACCACTTGTTAAAGAGATTGTCTTTTCTCCATTGTATATATTCTTGCCTCTTTTGTCAAAGATAAGGTGTCCATAGGTGTGTGGATTTATCTCTGGGGTTTCTATTTTGTTCCATTGATCTATATTTCTGTCCTTGTGCCAGTACCATACTGTCTTGATGACTGTGGCTTTGTAGTAGAGCCTGAAGTCAGGCAGATTGATTCCTCCAGTTCCATTCTTCTTTCTCAAGATTGCTTTGGCTTTTTGAGGTGTTTTATATTTCCATACAAATTGTGAAATTATTTGTTCTAGTTCTGTGAAAAATACTGTTGGTAGCTTGATAAGGATTGCATTGAACCTTTAGATTGCTTTGGGTCATATGCTCATTTTCACTATATTAATTCTTCCAATCCATGAACATGGTATATTTCTCCATCTGTTTGTGTCCTCTTTGATTTCTTTAATCAGTGTTTTATAGTTTTCTATATATGTCTTTTGTTTCTTTAGGTAGATATATTCCTAAGTATTTTATTCTTTTTGTTGCAGTGGTGAATGGTATTGTTTCCTTAATTTCTCTTTCTGTTTTCTCATTGTTAGTGTATAGGAATTCAAGGGATTTCTGTGCATTAATTTATATCTTGCACCTTTACTATATTCACTGATTAGCTCTAGTAATTTTCTGGTGGAGTCTTTAGGGTTTTCTATGTAGAGGATCATGTCATCTGCAAACAGTGAGAGTTTTACTTCTTCTTTTCCTATCTGGATTTCTTTTATTTCTTTTTCTGCTCTGATTGCTGTTGCCAAAACTTCCAAAACTATGTTGAATAGTAGTGGTGAGAGTGGGCACCCTTGCCTTGTTCCTGATATTAGGGGAAATGCTTTCAATTTTTCACCATTGAGGATAATGTTTGCTGTGGGTTTGTCAAATATAGCTGTTATTATGTTGAGGTATGTTCCTTCTATTCCTGCTTTCTGCAGGGTTTTTATCATAAATGGATGTTGAATTGTGTCAAAGGCTTTTTCTGCATCTATTGAGATAATCATATGGTTTTTATATTTCAATTTGTTAATGTGATGTATTACATTGATTGACTTGTGGATATTAAAGAAACTTTGCATTCCTGGAATAAAGTCCACTTAGTCATGATGTATGATCTTTTTAATCAAAAAAGAAATCAAAATATGCATAGAAATGAATGAAAATGAAAACACAACAACGCAAAACCTATGGGACACTGTAAAAGCAGTGCTAAGGGGAAGGTTCATAGCAGTACAGGTGTATCTCAAGAAACAAGAAAAAAAATCAAATAAGTAACCTAACTCTACACCCAAAGCAACTAGAGAAGGAAGAAATGAAGAACCCCAGGGTTAGTAGAAGGAAAGAAATCTTTAAGATTAGGGCAGAAATAAATGCAAAAGAAACAAAAAAGACCATAGCAAAAATCAACAAAACTAAAAGCTGGTTTTTTGATAAAATAAACAAAATTGACAAACCACTAGCCAGACTCATCAAGAAACAAAGGGAGAAGAATCAAATCAACAAAATTAAAAATGAAAATGGAGAGATCGCAACAGACTACACAGAAATACAAAAGATCATGAGAGACTACTACCAACAGTTATATGCCAATAAAATGGACAACTTGAAAGAAATGGACAAAGTCTTAGAAAAGTATAACTTCCCCAAACTGAACCAGGAAGAAATAGAAGATCTTAACAGACCCATCACAAGCATGGAAATCAAAACTGTAATCAGAAATACTCCAGCAAATAAAAGCCCAGGACCAGACAGCTTCACAGCTGAATTCTACCAAAAATTTAGAGAAGAGCTAACACCTATCTTATTCAAACCCTTCCAGAAAATTGCAGAAGAAGGTAAACTTCCAAACTCATTCTATGAGGCCACCATCACCCTAATTCCAAAACCAGACAAAGATGCCACAAAAAAAGAAAACTACAGGTCAATATCAGTGATGAACACAGATGCAAAAATCCTTTATAAAATTCTAACAAACAGAATCCAACAACATATTAAAAAGATCTCTGGATAACTTTAATACAATTCCATTGCAAGAGTTACATTTTAATAAAATTCTAAACTAGTACAACAGTTTCTCATTAATGTAGTTTAGAAAGATACTAGTTGGAAACTAAGCTGCATAAGGTGACATATCATCTTCAAAGTATTAATGAAATCAATTCTGAAAGTAATTTAGATCTTAAGAAGCCATTCTTAGGCAACCAGAATATGTCATCAGAGATTGGGTCAGATATTAGGGAGGTGATTTTCCTGCCAATTTAAGCTTATACCATTAATAAATAAGAGAGCTCCTGAAACTGAATTTGAGATTTTCATAATTATTTCAAGCATATTTGGGGTTAAACTAAGCATCACATCAAAAAAGAAATGGAAAAATAAACTCTTTTTATTCTCCCTCTTCAACATGCTGAGAAAATATGAAATTTTCTGATACTAAAATGTATTATTTGTTCAATTTTTCCAAGGGAAAAACAAATAGACAAAACAGGATGGGTGTTGGGGTTACTGAAAAGAACTTAGTGCTGTATTACAGCTGATACAAAAGAAAGGAAGACAAAAATCTCAGTCATTTTTGAGAGGAAAATGTACAAATGGCAAAGGGTATGGTGGGAAGAGTAGGAACATAAAAGGGAGTCAGGTAGGTTGAAAATGGAAAAAAGGAAGTATGGACTGAATATAGCGATTTTTCATCAACCATTTATCAAGAGTGAAAAGATCATCTTTTCATTGATAATTGAAGTCAATTTTATGGACTCTTCTTCCTTTTCATTCCCGTCCCCAGGATTCTTCAGGCAAGAACACTGGAATGGGTTGCCATTTCCTTCTCCATCATCATTCTATATCAGTGGCCAAATCCTATAGGTTCCTTGCCTCAGTATCTTTTAAATCTAACTCCTTCTCTCCATTTCCACTCTAACGCTCACCATTATTTCTCACTTAAACCACTGCTACAACTCCAAGTTGGTCTCCTGGAGTCCACTCTTGCCCCTACTCTCAACCAAATTCCTTTTTTCCCATTATGGCAATTTTTTTTAATTTCAAATGTAATGTTTAGTATACTGAACACCTTAAATGTCTCACATTGTTCTTAGATTCAAGTCTCATTTTATTAGCATGTTCTATCTGGCGTTAAAATTCTTCACACTTCTCCCAATGCCATTTCTAACCACTTCCATCACTGTGTGTTTTTGGTTTCTGTAACTGCTTTTTCACTGTTCCTCCAAGCGTTTGCTCATCTTTTTCCCTCTGCTGAGAATGTTTCTTTTTCCACTTCCTTTTTTTCCCCTTAAACCCTGGCTGATTAGTTATCCTCAGTCTTCACTTTTAATTTCACCTTTCCATACAAGTTTTCCCTGTCATCCCTGATTTCAAAAATTAGATTGTTTACACTCATACAGCAATCTTGTCATGCATAGCATTCTCCAAATTATAAATAATAACTATATTTTTGCTAAAGCATGATATCAAAGCAAGCTGGCGGAAGTCAAGTTTTTAGAATGAACTGTTAAATAATGAAGATGACTAGAGTACCAGGAAACAAAGATTAAGACCTTTCACTGAATCCGTAGGAGGTTGTCAAAAGACAAGCACTTCATGTAGAGATATTAAGACTAAAGAAAGTGTCTGAATGACCACTCAAAAGTGTTTTGACTCAGCCCAGGGGAAATTGTTCCACATTATTAAGTGGATAAAAGAGGGTTATAGAAAATCTAAAAGGACAAGTTAACCTTTATAGAGCAAAATGAAATAGTTGTAAATATTGGCTGAGTGAGACACAGTCTTTGGCACCATTAGAGACAAGATCAGCATTTCAGGAAAAAAATAGCAATTCAGAAAGGCAATAAATTTCATAGCAAAACCAGCAGCAGCACTCAGAAAGATTTTGCAACCAATTCTGGGAGCCATTCTTGATCATGCCTGAATATTTTAGAACATTTGGAAACAATTATGTGAGTCATTAAATTCTTTTTTTTAAAAAAAAAACAAAAAACCTTTATGTGAATGTTGGAATTCTGTAAACTGTAATACTAATCAATACAAAACATTACTAAATAAAAGAATTACTCAGATAATTACAGAAAATTGAGTTTTGCTTCCAGTACAGCATGTATACTCAGGACTTTTTCAGTGTGGGAAAGTGGATAGACCTTGGATGAAATAAGAATTTGTTGTAATATTGAGTTGTGGAGGTGGAAGTAAACTTCCAAGGGAAAGGAGGTGACCCTGAAACCTGAACTTGAATCAATAAGCACAGAAGAAAGGTATGTTATTCCTAAGGAATTTTCAATTTCATGATTGCCTAAAGGAAGAGGAGGAAGGTAAATGGAAGAGTCTACTATAATGAGCTAGGGAGTCTGAAAGGGGCCATGAGATTGATAATACTTTCTGGCTTAAAAAAAAAAAAATTGAATCTTCTCTGGAGGAAAGCCTCTTCAATTTAGCCCCAGTTTTCACACATTATAAGATCAACCAAATATGAGCTTGTAACACAGAGAGTCAAATTTATAAGAAAATAATCTTTTAAGAGAAGCAGCGAAAACAAATATTTCCATTAATTTTATAAGATATTTAAAGAAATAAAAGATACAATTATGTGTACAAAATTATAAAGAAATATTAAATGACATACTGACATAAAAAGAAAAAAATAACAAAAAAATGAAAAAGAAAAAAATAAAACCAAATGGAACTTTCAGAAATAAAAATAAATTGAAAGGCATCTACAATGGTGGCATAGAAAGAACCTGAACTCACCTACTCCCATAGGCACAACAAATTTACATCTGCATATGGAGTAATGTTCTTTGGAAAAGAACCTGAAATCTAGATGAACGGTATCTCCATACAAAAAAAGACAAAAGAGATGCACTGACTAGGGTTGGAGAGGCAGAGACACAGCCTCACCTTCAACTCCACCTCAGATACAGTGATCCCACAATCAGGAAAGTGAAAGTGAAGTTCGTTCAGTCGTGTCCGACTCTTTACCACCCCATGGACTATACAGTCCATGGAATTCTCCAGGCCAGAATACTGGAGTGGGTAGCCTTTCCCTTCTCCAGGGGATCTTCCCAACCCAGGGATCAAAGCCAGGTCTCTCGCATTGTGGGCAGATTCTTTACCAGCTGAACCACAAGGGAGGCCCAAGAATACTGGAGTGGGTAGCCTATCCCTTCTCCAGCGGGTCTTCCCAACCCAGGAATCAAACTGGGGTCTCCTGCATTGCAGGCAGATTCTTTACCAACTGAGCCATGAGGGAAGCCTACAGTCAGGTAGTATCCCCCAATACGAAACTCTCCTGAGGAGAAAAGGGCTTGTACCTCACATCAGGCATCCCAACCCCAGGTGCTAGCACTGAAAAGATGAGCCCCAACAGTGTCTGGGTTTGAAAATCAAAGGAGATTCCAACCAGGAGAGTCTGTATTGCAGAGAACAGAGACTCCATTTTTAACTGTCTGAGCCACCAGGGAAGCCCCAGATTCCACTCTTAAAGGGCTTGCAAGCAAACCCACTCAAGCCGAGATGCAGTGTGAAAGCAACAGACTGAAAAAATATCTCAACTATAAGTGAAGGAGACTCAGTTACTAATTTTAAAGTAGCTGGCATAGAGGCAGGATCCTGTAGGGATTTTATTCAGGAACAGAAGCACTGGAAGATGCCATTTTTACAGTCTCATGACAGAGCCTATGGGCACCATTTTTGCTAGCCCTACCCCTCTCACACAACAATCAAGCCATAATCACCCTGAGGGAGTGCCTCAAACCTAGTCTTCTTGCACAGAGACTTAGCCACACCTGGCACAAATGAGCACCCTGAGTCCTGCCCTCCCTAGACAGCAGACAAGCCACATCCAGGCCAAACTAACACTCCAAGCCCTGACCCCTCTATGTAGACATCAAGCCATAACCCCGTAACTGGGACAGGAAAGTGACTCCAAGCCTACAGAGGCCAACCCATAATAACCAGGCTAGGCTAGCACTCTGAACCCCATTTCCCGCCTGCAGCGTCCACAGCTCTATTACAGCAGGCACACACAGCCCAAGTTAGTGGCTGGCTCTGGTGGCCGGGGGAGATTGAACTTCTGGGCCACACAAGACAACTACAATGCAAACCACTCCTTCAAGACTGAGGGAGGTTGTCATTTCATCTAATGCATGTAGATAAACCCCTGGAGAATGAAATAGCAACTCCCTCCAGTATTCTTGCCTGGAAAATCCTATGGACAAAGGACTTTGGTAGGCTACAATCCATGGAGTCACAAATAGTCAGACATGACTGAGCCATTTTCATATATAGATAAACACAGGGAGACAGAGGAATACATTCCCAAACAAATGGTAACAACAACAAAAAATAAACAGGCAAATCCCCAGAAAAAGACTTTTATAGAGCAGAGATAAGCAATCTACTTGATAAAGAGTTAAAGTAAATGGTCATAAAGAAGCTCACCAGTCTCAGGAGATGAATAGATGGACACAGTAAGAACTTCAACAAAGAGACTACATTCTCCAATAAAAGACATTGGGTAGCTAAGAAAACAAGTAAGCTCTCCCAGAAGAGATACTTGAGCAGAGGTCAAAATGGAGTGAGGCAATGAGCTATCCAGATATTGGTGTAAGAGATTTTCAGGCATACAGAGTAAGCAAAAAGGCAGGAGGGGATTTGGTGTACTCAAAGAACAGCAGGGTCCAGAGTGGATGAGGCACAAGGAACAAAGGGCATAGAATTGAAATGAATTCAGAGAGATAGGCAGAGGCCATGTCTTATATGTCATGGTTGGGACTTTGCATAAAGTGAGCAGGAAAACCACTTGAAGTTTAGGGCAGAAGAATGACTTGATATGATGGATGTATTAAAAGGATCTTATATACTGTGAAAGAATATATTATAGGGTGTTAGGGATCACCAGAACTGGAAGAAGGGAGACCAGGGAGAAAGTTAGTACATAAAGTAGTCCATGCAGAAATGGTGGGAGTAGTGGGAATAGTGAGTTCCAGGATATAATTTGAAAGTGTACAATGCAAAACATGTATTGGATATGGATGAAGAGAGAGAGGTGATGCAAAGGTTATCTTCAAGGATTTTGACTTTAGCACACAGGCAGACTGTAGTGGTTGTTCATTGAAACATGAGAACATTGTGATAGGAACAGATTTGGTGGGTATGTATGGAGGTGGGGGGGGATAATAATAATCCAGTTTTGGATGTGCTAGATTTGAGATGTCTGCTAAACTTCCAAGTGGGGACGTTTAAGTCATATATATATTTATAGAGTTCAGGAGAAAATGTAGGGCTACTCAAAAATTAATCATTATAGGAACATAGAGGCAGTCAGAAGCTATGGAACTTAAAATTCCATGTAGGGCATGAAAGAGGAGGAAAACCAAAATCTAAGATATTCTGATATTCAGAGACATAAAATATCAGGGTGCAAAAAGTGAGGCAGATTAAGTGGTAGTCACTGAAGAATGCAGATTTTTTTTTAGCATGAGACGCAAGGATAAAACAGTAAAATAAATAAGCAAGTCATGCAATGAGAAGGACTAGTAGAGAATATTAGAGAATATTCCCAAAATTAAAATAGATATTTTTGAAGTGGTTTTGATGTTTATTTATATTTTTAATTTTTTAATTTAACTTATTTAAATTAAAAATAAAAATAAGCAGTTTACCAATTCCCCTTTATCCCCCACCTCTAATCTGTGGTGAAATGACTTCATTTTGTATCTTTACTTACCTTCACAGATAGCAATCTGATAAATTCTGATAGAGACTGATAGTTTCACAAAACTGGAATTGTAGAATGACCCAAGTAATCTTCTGAAAGAAATATATATATGAAAAATTATACTGCTGGTCAGTATTGCTGTTCTTATACAAATGGATGGATAGAATAATAGGGGCAATAACTTCTGTAAAATTACTTTTAAAAGCAAATCGAGTCCAAAAATCTTAGAGACTTCATTTTATGTAACCAAACATTTCAAACAGTCATCAATTTAATTGTATCCTTGGAAAACTGTTCAAAGTCCAGACTTAACCAGAACAAGTAATAAAACTCCAACACTGTTCTTAGAAGTTAACATACAGAATTATAACCATATAAAAAAAAAGGAGTAAGGTAAAAAATGTGTATTACATGTTCCAAGTCAAAACTTAACTGACCAGAAGAATGAGAGTAATAAAAGCAGGTAGGTAAGTGAAATGCTTGTTTCCTTTATGGAAATAACTCAATTGCAGTTCTCTAAACAAATCAAGGACATAATCAGTAGTTCCTGAAGTGTTCTCAGTGTACCTGGCTGCTTTTAGTGTCTATTCATAGAAGAGAAAGGAGCAATTCAGAAAACATCTCCTTTCCCCCATTTATTTCCTTTAATCTACAGAGCATTTGCGTGACTACTTCAACTTAATATATCTCTCAACCAGACAAACAGTTCAGGAAAAATGGGAGTGGAACTTCTTCAGTGGCTTCTGACAACTCTCTTCCCTCCAGTACAAACCAGATGGTCCAGGAAATGTGTCAGCACTTGGCAGTCTTCTGTCCTTGTTCAGTAGCTAAGTCTCTAGGTCCTGCCTGACTCTTTGCTACCCATATGTCTTTATAAGAAATCATGGTTCCCCAACAACAGCTGGGCACTAGCCTGTCTTTTCAGTGCCTTGCTACCTGGGAGACTCCCTGTGAAATATGCAACTTAGGAGAAGTAGGATACCAAATCATGGAGATTGCAGATTCTAAGAATGCTATACAGTTGAAATAACATAAAATATGATTTGCATTCTAGTAAGTTAGCAATCTATCCATGTGTGCATATGCTAAGTTGTTTCCATCATATCCGACTCTTTGCAGTCCTGTGAACTGTAGCCCGCCAGGCTCCTCTGTCTGTGAATTTCTCCAGGCAAGAATACTGGAGCGAGTTGTCATGCCCTCCTCCAAGGGGATCTTCCCAACTCAGGGATCGAACCCAGGTATCTTGTTTGCTGAATTGGGAGGTGAGTTCTTTACCACTAGCACTACCTGGGAAGCCATATGGAATCTATCCATATATCTAGTCAGAAATTCTCATTTTGAAATTTAAAAATCATTGCCTGTACATTTAGGAATGTTGTGTTTTTAAAAGAAAACTTTTTTGTTTACATGCTTTCCAGAGATACTGCTTGAGATAATATGGGCATTCAAGGTGAATTTCAGACACCAGTGTGGTCTTATCACCTTAATTCCCATGGTTGAAGTTGTGTGAAGAAAAATAATTCTGCTCTTGCTGATGCTTTGCTCTTGTAGCATACCAAGATGAATACCAATCCTTTCTCTGTGCAATAAGCACTGACAGCTTCAAACAAAGCTGGTGATGCCTAAACTAAGGAGACTCCTTTTCCAGTCACAAATTGTGTAACAGCTAACACTGCGACTGATGGTGAGAGCACTTAAAGGAACTACTGTCAAAGACCCACGTTTTAGATAGATGGTTGGTTGGGTACAGTTGCATCTGGTTCATAATACCTGGAGCAATTCTTTAACTTGAGCTTTCACAATGCAGCAGTGATTAAGAGCACACAGCTTCTGGACACAAACTGCTTGGTTCAAATTGGGCTCTACTGCTTTCAGGCTATGGAGAAAGCAAGTTACCTCTTTTCTGCTTTCTGTTCTCCTCTATAAAAAGAAAATAACAGCAGTGCCTAGCTAATATGACACTTGTGATGACTGAATGCATTATTGTAAAGCAAAGAAAACATTAGCACAGTAGCCCAACAAATGTTATTGATTAATTGAGAGCAAAAAAAAATGGCAATATTATGTAGGTTTACAAAAGAATTAACTTTGGCACATGTGTAACAATTTAATTTTTATATAGCCCACTTCATCCTCACTTAACTCTCAGTTCTTGAAAATTTTGAGCTTGGGTTTGTTTAAGCCATACTCTCCTTGGTTCCATCCTTGCCTTCACATGATAATTATATTTATTCTGTATATAACTATTTCCCTGGAGATAAACTGGCAACAGGGAGCACTCAGACATCTTCTGAATTCACTTGGTTTGACTGAAAAGTATAAGATTTTCTACTTTAACCTATGGACATTTAGTTTCTGATAAGCCGTGTTCTGTTTTGGTTGAATCTATGTCTAGCCATGCTTTGCCACAGGACTGAATGAGAAACTTCTGGGCTTTCAGTTCGGTTCAGTTCAGTCGCTCAGTCGTGTCCGACTCTTTGCGACCCCATGAACTGCAGCACGCCAGGCCTCTCTGTCCATCACCAACTCCCGGAGTCTACCCAAACCCCACGTCCATCGAGTCGGTGATGCCATCCAACCATCTCATCCTCTGTTGTCCCCTTTCCCTCCCGCCCCCAATCCTACCCAGCATTAGGGTCTTTTCCAATGAGTCAACCCTTCGCATGAGGTGGCCAAAGTATTGGAGTTTCAGCTTCAACATCAGACCTTCCAATGAACACCCAGGACTGATCTCCTTTAGGATGGACTGGTTGGATCTCCTTGCAGTCCAAGGGACTCTCAAGAGTCTTCTCCAACACCACAGTTCAAAAGCATCAATTCTTAGGCTCTCAGCTTTCTTTATAGTCCAACGCTCACATCCATACATGACCACTGGAAAAACCATAGCCTTGACTAGATGGACTTTTGTTGGCAAAGTAATGTCTCTGCTTTTAAATATGCTATCTAGGTTGGCCATAACCTTTCTTCCAAGGAGTAAGCGTCTTTTAATTTCATGGCTGCAATCACCATCAGCAGTGATTCTGGAGCCCAAAAAAACAAAGTCTGACACTGTTTCCACTGTGTCCCCATCTATTTCCCGTGAAGTGATGGGACCAGAAGAGCCTTAGATTATTACTAAAGCCCAGAAATAAAGCAACGCGGAAATCTGGGCTTTATCTCTGGGCTTTAGTAATAATCTAAGGCTCTTCTTTTCATCTTTAGCTTGATTCTTGGAACACACAGAAATTTGTACTATTGATAGATTTAATTTCTCCCTGGGCAAGGTTCATCTATTCTCCCTTCTTTCTGTTCCTATTTCCCTATACTTCTCAGGAAACTTCTAGCCTCCTAAGTGAGTTTGCCAGGCTTCCTATGGTATGAGGAAAGCTTTGTGGTGGGAAGATTTAAGATGACACCCCAGTGACTTTCTGCCTCTTGGTGTTCATTTCTAATTTTCTAGGGTTGGATTTAGTCTCACACATATCTAATGAATGACATACATTGGATCATAGAAAAAGCAAGAGAATTCCAGAAAAACAACTACTTCTGCTTCATTGACTACACTAAAGCCTTTGACTATGAATCACAACAAACTGGAAAATTCTAAAAGAGATGGGAATACCAGACCACCTGACCTGCCTCATGCAAAACCTGTATGCAGGTCTAGAAGCACCAGTTAGAACTGGACAAGGAACAACAGACTGGTTCTGAACTGGGGAAGGAGTACGACAAGAATGTATATTGTCACCCTGCTTGTTTAACTTCCATGCAGGATACATCATGTGAAATTTCGGGCTGGATGAAGCACAGGCTGGAATCAAGATTGCCAGGAGAAATATCAATAACCTCAGATATGCAGATGACACCACCCTTATGTCAGAAAGCAAAAAGGAACTAAAGAGCCTCTTGATGAAAGTGAAAGAGGAGAGTAAAAATGTTGCCTTAAAACTCAACATTCAAAGTACGAAGATCATGGTATCGCGTTCCATCACTTCCTGGCAAATAGATGGGGAAACAATGGAAATGTGATAGACTTTATTTTCCTGGGCTCCAAAGTCACTGCAGACGGTGACTGCAGCCATGAAGTTAAAGTTGCTTGATCCTTGGAAGAAAAGCTATGACAAACCTAGACAGCATATTAAAAAGCAGAGACAATAATTTGCCAACAAAAGGTCCATCTTGTCAAAGCTATGGTTTTTCCAGCAGTCATGTATGGATGTAAACTCAGAAAGGTATAGGTGACTGCAGTTCTCACCAACACATTAACTGACTTAAAAGAGTTTCTGACCCAGTTAAAATAAAACCTACTCCATTCCACTAATTTGACAGATGAAATGGGCTTTACTGAGAATGTGAAAAATTGGAGAGAGAATAGGTAAAGTACAGAGTTAGAAACTGCTGTGTTCAGTCAATCGCTGGTGAGTAGGAACAAAGTCCAGTGTTGCCAGTGATTCTGATATTCTCAAGAAGTCAGGTATACACTCTTGGGAGTTTTTATGTGAAATTTTAAATGTTAGCAATCAATGACATATCTTAAAAGACACTATAGTTCAAATGAAACACTTAGGGGACCATATGTCATCAGTTTTCAACCTCTAATCCAGATGAATATTGCTCTCTTGGTTTATTTAATCATTTTCCTCAATCTTATCTTAGCTTTTTATTTTTTTTTAATTTTATTTTCCGAGCAAGCTTTTAGTTTTGCTTGGGTAAGCATGGAAAGAGAAGAGCTTAATAGTTTAACAGGACAACTACATCGAGATAAGCTTGATAGTGGCATTAATAAAAAGAAACCACAGGGAGAAGGGAAACTTGAGAACAAGGTTGTATCATTCCCTCATCTCCGCATCAGAATATCCCACTTTGTGTCAATATCTTGGCTTTTAACTCATGAAGAAAATCTGGATGTTTCCACGTGTGGCTACTGAGATGTCACTTTCACTGAGCGCATGTCGTCCTGGGACTTTGGGATTTTAAAAAAAAATATTGCCATTTTTTATATTTTCTGAAAAATATACTGGTCAACTGTGTCATACTGACCAGTTAAGAGTTATGGACAGTATTATACATTATTATACGTACTTTGTCTTACAGTCTCCGAGCATTTTTTAATCCTTGGAACACAAAGGCTTTTTTGTTGCTGTTTATTTCTTTTAGCCTTCTCAACTCATCTTCCTCACCCAAATCTAGTCACTTTCTAGTCTGGTCATTTTCTGTTTTCTCACCCAAAAATATGTCTATCTTTGTGCGTGCATGCTAAGTAGCTTCAGCCATGTCTGACTCGGTGCAGTCCTTTGCACTGCAGCCTGCCGGACTCTTCTGTCCAGGCAAGAATACCGGAGTGGGTTGCCATGCCCTTCTCCAGGGCGTCTTCTTAACCCAGGGGTTTCCTGAATTGCAGGCAGATTCTTTACCTTCTGAGCCACTAGGGAAGCCCTATTTTTTTTTCTTAATCTTCAAATGGGGCTAAAATAAAATAGCAACAAAATTGTTGCTGTAATTCAAACTACTGCTGCCTCGAAAGTCAATTTCAATACTTGAAATATTTTTAATTCTTTCCTAATCCATTACTCTCATGGATGATAAGTACCATATAGGCTGTTTATAAAACAAAAAAAAACATTATCACAGTCTTCCAAATTATCAATTATATAAATAAACAACTTTTCCTTGCCTTATTAAGAAAAATTATAGTTTTGGAAACATGAAACATGACTATGGAAATAAACCTCTGCCAATATTTCCTAGATTGATAGTTAGAAATGAACTGGACATTATGCTTACTATTTTAAACTTTCAATCATTCAATCGTAGATGCCAATTCATATATAAATATAGACAGAATTATAGCTTCAATTTTTTTCTGTTCTCTACAACAAACATAAAGAAAAATTATATTGCTCACACAAGCATACAAAATTTTAAGAACTTAATATTTTCTGCATCCTTGTTTATTCATTCTTTAGCAAAATAACTTCAGGACAAATGTTTTATCATAGTATCTGCAGTATTTTATCTCAGAATTTTTGTGACTTTCCAAGTTCTTTATATTTACTCTTTCAGGGAAGCTCCGTTTCAGTAGTATGACCTAGTTTATAATACTATCCTAAAGAATTTATATTTTCAGCTAAAAATGAGCTAGGAAAAATAATAAGAAAAATACAGTGACTTTTTATTTCAATAAAACCAGTTGAAATAAAATTTCAATTTAACCAACATTTTAATATAGAAAAGACTATGCAGAATATAAGTATCATTCCTCGTTACATCAGCAAGACCTTGACTGTATTATAACATTAGCAAATCCTCTCTTAAAAGAAGCTACATTTACATGCCAAAATAACTGAGAAAAAGGGAAAATTTTGGCTGGTCGTCTGCATTTGGACTCTTCATGTCAGTTATATACCAGTGTCCCTTTTTCTACCAAGGCTTGGTTTATCATACAGATCTATCTTGCAGCATGAAGCATTAATGGCTCCTGTTTAGTAATGAGACACTATTGATTTAAACACAAGTACTTTGCAGTCTTGGTCACAGAACAGAAAATGTTGTGGTGATTAATCCTGGGGTGAATTTTGCTTGTTATTTTTTAAAAAATGAGACTTAAAAGATGTACTCAGTATAAGAATTAAATATGAAAGACATGAGAAGAGAGGGATGATTATCATATTTAAAATTACCATTTGAGTTTCCAGTATTGGAAGGAAGAAATGATCAGATTCTTAGAAATAGAATAAAGTTAAATCAAGTACAAGTGCACTAAAGTTTGGAAATGCAGTCTCTAGTATATTTCATTTAGTAGTTTCAACCTTCCTAGAGAAATATGACTCTATTCATATCTTAGTGTTAGGAAACTGACCCCTAAGTAGATTGATAAGTGGGTGGTCTTTTAACCCAGGTCTGTGTGTACTTTGGGCTTCCCATGTGGCTCAGTGGTAAAAGAATCTGCCTGCCAAGGCAGGAGTTGCAGAAGATCCTGGTTCAATCCCTGGGTCCGGAAGATCCCCTGGAGAAGGAAATGACAACCCACTCTAGTATTCTTGCCTGGAGAACCCCATAAACAGAGGATCCTGGTGGGCTACAGTCCATAGGGTTGCAAAGAGTCGGACATGACTGAGCACGCACGCATATGTGCTTTCTTTAGTATACCCAGTGAGAGATAAACAACACAACATTAAACAGTAGTGTTACACAGCGTACAAATACATGCCGGACAAAAAAGCCAAAATAACATGGTGTCTAGATTAGTATTATATGTCAGTTCAAGTGGGCTGAGGGGTACCCCCATAGCTGGTGAAACATTATTTCTGAATGTGTCTACAAGGTATTTCTGCAAGAGATTAGCATATGAATCAGTAGACTGAAAAAAAGAAAATTTGTTATCATCAGTGAAGAACCAATCTATTAACTCTGTCTTCTCCAGTGCTTGAACTTCAGTTCTCCTGATTCTCAGAACAGACTCAGGACTGAATTACACCACTGGCTTTCTTGATTCTCCAAAAAGGGGTATACAGATTGTGGTACATCCTGCCAGTAAAATACTACTCAGCAGTAAAAATAATTAACTGTTGATACATGTAATGGATGAGGATGAGATGGTTAGATAGCATCACTGACTCAATGGACATGAATTTGAGCAAACTCTGTGACACAGTGAAGGACAGGGAAGTCTGGCATACTCCAGTCCACGGGATCACAAAGAGTCGTACATGACTTAGGGAATGAACAGCAACAACAAGGTGTAAAGCCATGGATCAATCTCAAAATAATTATGAGTGAAACAAGTCTGACAAAAGACTCTATTGCATTATTTCATTTTTATGAAGTTCTGGAAAATGCTAATTAATCTATGGTGACAGAAAACAGACTAAGGTCTGTATGTGGAGGGACAGGATGAGGAGGGTTAGTTAGAGGTATTACAAAGAGTACAAGGAAACTTTTGAGTGTTATGCATGTTTTCATCTTGATTGTAGTGATGGTTTCATAGGTGTATACATATTTTAATACCTATTAGCTTATACTTCTAACATGTGCATTTTATTGTATGTCATTACTCAGGAATGCTGCTAAAAAAATCTTAAGTTCATAATTTCTTTGACACTTCTCCCATCAATGGGTAGAATGTAAGTTTCCATCCCTAGATTATTAGCTGACTTTAATAAATTGCTCTTGAGTAATAGAATGTGGAAAGGAGCTTGATGTCTTTTAAGGCTAATTTGGAAAGGTGATACAGCTCTGCTTGCTGCCTTCCCCTTCTCATGCTTTTCCTTGGACCCTTGGCCGCATTTTGTAAGCATAGAAAGTCACACATGTAAAGACAATATGGAAATGTTCTGGCCAAAGGCCTAGCTAATGTTCTAGTGAACAGCAGCATCAGTTCCCAAATGTATGAGTAAATGGTACCCCATATAACTCTGGTCCCCAAACCTTTAAGCTGCCTCAGGTGACGCTGAGTGGAGTAGCAATGGGTTCTTCCTATTGCTGCTGCTGCTGCTGCTAAGTCGCTTCAGTCATGTCCAACTCTGTGCCACCCCATAGACAGCAGCCCACCAGGCTCCCCCATCCCTGGGATTCTCCAGGCAAGAATACTGGAGTGGGTTCTTCCTGTTGAGTCTTGCTCAAATTGAAGATTGATAAACAAAATGAGTAATTTTGATTTTAGCCCTTAAGTTTTCAGTAGGTCCATTTCTCAGCAACTGATAGATAAAGCATTTATTTACTGACACTATTTGTCCTTTCTCTATTCTCTGTTACTGTAATAGAAGATCAGTGACTTCTGACGAGTGTATGTGTGAATATGTGTGTGGGAGGATATTGACCATTTAAAATGTGTCAAAGAGCAGACTATAAAATCATCTATCACCTGTGTGTGTGTGTGCTCAGGCTCTTCAGTCATGTCTGACTCTTTGAGACCCCATGGACTGTAGTCTGCCAGGCTCCTCTGTCCATGGGATTCTTCAGGCAATAATACTAGAGTGGGTTGCCATGCCCTCCTTCAAGGGATCTTCCTGACAAAGGGATTGAATCTCTGTTTCCTACATTGCAGGTGGATTCTTTACTCACTGAGCCACCTGGGAAGCCCCAAAATCTATCACCATATACCCTGTTAATATGACAATTCCATGCAAATAATCTTTCAGATTTTATTTCAAGCACATGAGTCTTCTTTGAGGGAATCCTGTGAGATACTATTGAATTTAAATTATATTAAGAAATAAAGCATGAAAGAATTAGATCTATACTGAGCTTAAGGAGAATCAAGCTTTCCCTCTAAATCTTCCAGGATTAAAACAAATATACAACACTTTTTTGGAATCCCATATATTATATGCTTGTATTTATCAGGAAAAAGAAATAGTTATCTATATGTACGAAATCATAAAGGGAACTAATATGTTATACTTCTATTTTTTGAAAGCAGGTATTTTTAATTCTCATGACAAAATGATTAGGCTATTTTGAGATTGGTTTGAATTTTTAAGCCTTACTTTATTACAGATATTTGTCTAATTCCTTGATTCTAATAAATCTAATTTCTGAAATCACTCCTCGAATTCTTTACCACCTGAGCCACCAGGGAAGCATTTATACTATCTAGAGCGTCTAACCCAAAGTAAAACCACATGTTGTGGGAACCAGTATCATCACCGAAACCCAGTGCCTATTTGAAATCTTAGATTAAATTTTATGGCCATTTGACTCTTCCCACTGTTACCTAATTTGTGTTTATATCAGAGTAATCAGGAGAAAGTTCACATAAACTCTGACGTGAATGTGTATTTTCAAGTGGGGTAAACTTTAAATAGGCATTTTTTTTAGCCATATAAAACCATGTGGCATTTTGTAGATAAAAATGAATATAATGCTAAATTATCATAGTTCTACCTTATTACATAAAATGGCAAAAATCCTCCCTAGTGACAGAAAGGCTTTAAAAAATGTAAGTGCAGAGTGAGGAAGCATTTTATTTATGTTTTAGAAATAAATGAAACATATATTATGCATTGTCATATAAATGCTTTTAAGTTAATGAACAGTATTTTAGAAGATTATGTCAGAGTTCTTAGAATATGAATCAAAGAACAGCTAGGAAATTGAAACTATGAACATTACCCCTATCTCTGAAATAATTATATATCATCACAGACAATTTTAAGAATCTAAATATGGCTATAAGTGACTAAATCATGACTATCCAGGGTATAAAGTTCTATACTGAGATCAGTTAATATAGAAATGCGGATATCCATACATCCACCATCATTTATTACACGTTGGTATATACAAAGTTTATTTACTCTATTTTGGCTGACATTTAAAACACGTGGTATTACGACTGAGGACTACCTTTCAGCAGACAGTTCAGACTACCCTGGGTATTTGAGACAGGTATCCAAGATGATAGATAAATGTATGTATTGATAGACAGTAACATAGTTAGGTTAAAAAGTTGCAGATAGGTAGATGATAGATAGCTAGATAGACAAGATAAATGCATTTTACACACATATGCAAACATAAGATACAGAAAGTCTGAGTTACTACTATTCTGGTATATGCAAACATAGAACTTGCTTTATTTTATTTGGCTTTAAATATCTATTCCTCCTTGGAAAGAATAAACTAAATTTAGTTCTACCAAGCAGACACAGTCCTGTCCAAAAACATTTTAGTCTTGAGAGACTATTAGAGTTTCAGTAATGATCCAGTTTCAGTCTTCAGTTCAAGTTTTACATCTCATACTATACATCTCATACTTTCCTTAATCTTCTTCTTGGTCCTGCCTTAAATTTCACAAAATTTACTTGTGCCATTTTGGAAACTGTGTTGAATGGAAAGGGAGTTAATTAACATAAGTCAAGACCTGTGTGTGAAAATGGGTAGTTACTTGGCTAGCTTAGGTGGCCCCTCTGTCAGCTGAAAGTACTGGTATTTTGACTGGTCTTGCCACTGACAGTCAGTCTCTGTCATGCAGTATATTCAAGATTTTTCAGGCTGACTACTGAGCATCCCTTGCTTTCACAATCTCAGAAGTCAGAAACTCCAAATGGGAGGGAGTATGTCTCTTGGGCTTTCTAAACTTGACATTAGCATAAATGGGAAAGATCCTGTCAAACATAACCCAGGACTCAGGAGCTTCCAGAGTCTCCTCTAAACTCACAGAAAACCTACCAGTCCCCTCTGGATGTGAATCCAAGCTCCACTCACTACTTGCCACTTGTCTGGTCATGGCAGGTGACTTGTCCTCTCTGTGCCTTGATTCTGGTACTAAGCATGATTTAGACCTAAAGAATGCTTCACTATTGTTTTCAACCAAAAACTCTTCCCAGAATAATCTCACCCTTCTCGGTTAACTCTCAGCATGGGGCACATCAGAAAGGAGGTATATCATGAGTAGTTCACATGGCCTATTAAAAATGGAGAACATTAGAAATAGCTTAGCAGAGTCAGTTCAGCATGGCATTGGAAATTTTAGTATTTCTGAAAAAGACTAAATATGTGAAGCATGTCAATCACATCAGAACTTTCTTAAGATTAAAGAGATCATTCTGATCTGTACTACCAGGGCTTAGAGGTGAAGAGCATGGGTTCTGAAATGGATCATCTGGAAGTGATGTCTATTCCATTCCATAATACGTGTCTCTGAGCAAAAAAGTTAGCTTCTCCATGATTCAGTTTCCTCATCTATATAGTGGAGTTACTCATTACTTACCAACATGGTAAGATGGTTGTTACTATGTAAGAAGTTAATTTATATGAAATGCTTAGAAGAATGCCTAACATACAGAAATTGTTAAATAATTTTGACATTAAAAATAGAAATATCTTTAAATATTTATATTTATTACAGAGAACCAAATATCGATGGGCACACTGAAAACACAATTTTTGAGAATTAGGAAGGGATTTATATAACAATGAAATTTCACATCAAAAAAGGTCTTAATTAAGCCTAAATACTCACTTTTTCCAGTTAAGTGTCCAAAGGGACAATTACTATTGTAGATTGAAAGCATATTATGAATTATGGACACCTACTACATAATATGTAATGATCATTACATATTACCAGTATCACTCACTAACACTGAATTTATTCTAAGTAGCTGTTTCTTGGGTTACAAATCAAACGAAACCTATGAAAATCGAGATCTAAATATGCATTTGAACATGAGAAGAATTAAACTTATATATAAGGTAAATGTTTAGTTTCCAACTGAGCAGATTTGTTTTTAAGACAAGTGTATAAATCACTTCCATGAGACAAAGCTGGCCAGTGTAGGCCAATTCTTCACAGTTTGTTATCCTGTAAAGGATTAATTATGTCAAAATTTCATACTGATCTCCTGGTTCTGAAAAAAAATGAAGAAATAGCAGTGAACTCTTTGGTGGGGAGATGCATAAAAAGAAACAGGAATATATAAAAACTCTCAATTATCATTTTACATGATCCAAAGCTTAGATTGTAAAATGCAGCTCACCCATCATCTTTACATTAAACGCAAAATCAATAACATGTATGTACTGAGTTGGTTAAATATATTTTCGATTTGTTGACATTCTGAAAATATTTCCCAATAGTTCATTTACTTTTAAAAATGGAGATTATAGAAAACCTTTATTATGATTATTAGTGATAGTAAGCACAACATAAACTAAGATACAAATCTGATTAAAAAATCTGAAGGAAACTTCATTTTTAATCTCCTTAAAAAAGTCAAGTTGTTTTTTTTTTTTTGGTGAAACATATACTATTTACAATCAGTGTTACAAGTCTTAATACATTCTAAAACAGAGACATCAATCAACTCCACGCAGCATTAACTTTTGTAATCCTGGCTAAGGACAGCTAACTCAATTATATGAACAAAGCAAGTAACATAAGGCAATGTAAAAGCCAGTTACTTTCAGAAATGGAGGCAATTTCTCCTTTAGGATGAAACAGCAGCTTCTTAGCTCCAAATAATTGCTGTGTGGAGGTTGTTGGAATATTGTAACGTGAGATATAGCTAAAACTTTGCTTTTTCCCAAGAGACTAAATGCTCATCACTTCTCTGCTTTTTAATTATGGCAACAATTCTGAAGAGTTTTCATTATGTTACAGGACAAATAAAAATATCTCTGCAGGCCAAAATAAGCCAGCGGGCCACCAGCTGGTGAGTCCACACCAACACTCCTCATATTTTCCTGCCTCTGCAGGTTTACTCATCAGCTTTCCTCTGCTGAGAATGTGCTTTCCACACGGATCACCACATGTGAACCTCACAGCTAAATGTTCACTGTCTGCATGAGCTCTTTCTCCTGGGTTAAAGATGGAAATGTCTGCTTCCCCAGTGTTTGTCCAGCACTTCCTCAATACTTATCTACCACTCATATCACAAACCTCGCATATAATGGTTTTATATCTGTACCTGATTCTAAATCCATAAAAGCATGAATGATTTCTTATGAAATTTTATATCTACATTCATTTAGAGCAATGCATTTTACATAATAGTATTTAAATACACAACGAATGAATGAAGTGAAACTGGTGTCAGACTTTTTGCAACCCTATGAACTTTACAGTCCATGGAATTCTCTAGGCCAGAATACTGGAATGGGTAGCCTTTCCCTTCTCCGGGGGATCTTCCCAACCCAGGGATCGAACCCAGGTCTCCTTCATTGCAGATGGATTCTTTACCAACTGAGCTCTCACGGAATCCTAATCAGTTTAGTTCAGTCCCTCAGCCATGTCCCACTCCTTCCAACCCCATGGATTGCAGCACACCAAGTTTCCCTGTCCATCAACAAATCCGGGAGCTTATTCAAACTCATGTCCATCAGGTCGGTGATGCCATCCAACCATCTCATGCCTTGTTGTCCACTTCTCCTCCTGCGTTCCATCTTGTCCAGCATCAGGGCCTTTTCTAATGAGTCAGCTCTTCACATCAGGTGGCCAAAGTATTGGAGCTTCAGCTCCAGCATCAGTCCTTCCAATAAATATTCAGGACTAATTTCTTTTAGGATGGACTGGTTGGATCTCCTTGCAGTCCAAGGGACTCTCAAGAGCCTTCTCCAACACCACAGTTCAAAAGTATCGATTCTTTGGTGCTCAGCTTTCTTTATACTCCAATTCTCACATCCATACATGACTACTGAAAAAACCAAAGCTTTGACTAGATGGACTTTGTTGGCAAAGTAATGTCTCTGCTTTTTAATATGCTGTCTAGGTTGGTCATAGCTTTTCTTCCAAGGAGCAAGCGCCTTTTAATTTCATGGCTGCAGTCACCATCTGCAGTGATTCTGGAGCCCAAAAAAATGAAGAAAGGAGAATGGGATGACAAACCACTTCATTATTCTTGCCTTGAGAATCCCATGAACAGTATTAAAAGGGAGTCCTAATGCATGAATAAATTCTAGCATTAGTCTCTTCAAAATAATCTAATGTAGAGTGGTGGTTTAGACACTCAGTCAGGTCCGACTCCTGCCACTTCATGGACTGTAGCTCGCCAGGCTCTTCTGTCCATGGGATTTCCCAGACAAGAATACTGGAGTGGATTGCTATTTCATCCTCCAAATGTAGAGTGGTGGATGTCAAATAGAAACATCATAATAATTTCTAACTTTTAAAATAATTGCATAATAGAGAAGATTATATTTTAACTTCATCTGAATTCATGGGGAGAAGTATTGAAGCAATGGAGAGTATGTGAACCCACACAAATGGATATTTAGTCTTAAACCATTTTAATAACTGACAGAAACAGTTCTAAATATAAGCCTTTAAATACAGTGAAATATGCTTAATGCCCCCAAGGGATCAAAAACCAATATTTTCCCAAATAATATTTGAAATAATAGAATTATCTTATATGATTTAATGCAAATGATACAACTTTATCAAACTAGATGATTTGTATTTGAATAACAGTCTAAAATGGCTCATTACCTTCCTGTGACTTGTTTGATATTGACCTTCACTTAGCCAATGACATTGATTTACTTCTTGAGCTCTGAGTTACGGGAAAAACCTTTATTGAACACAATCCTATCTCTATTCTTTTCCATTGTGCTATATTTCGAACCTAACAGAAAGAACAAAGAAATCAAGGTGCAAGGGTACTAAAATCCCCTATAAAGAGGAGATATTGAGCATGATTTTTGAAAATACTTTATAATTTCTGAAATAAAACTAATAGCAACATAATAAATTCAGTATTCTATATGTGGAGTTCATTTAGGAAAGCAAACATTTCCAAGACTTATAGTCAATGAAACCTTGACAAACTCTAAGTGTTAACACAGTGAGCTCTTGGAAACATTCATTTCAGAACAATTTTTAAACCAGACAATGAAAAAATCAAATGTTTAGAACAGTATTTCTCTTATTTTATATAGTATTACCTATTTTACAATAAAAATAAATCACGTACTTAATTCTCATGTATTATCTCATATGTATTATGTATTACATACAGCTCTGCTAAAACAAAAATGGAAAAACCTGATAATCACTTAGGAAAATTAAATGACTTGTTGAATTTTAACTGTTATTAAGCAATGGAGGCAGGGCTAGGCCCCGGGTTTCCCAATAACATCTCTAGAGTTCTTTACACTATACCTTCTAGCTTATCACAGATTTAGACTACAATCATGAAGCTTAATAATATACCTTTGTATCAAGAGAGGGGGGTGGCCATCTAGCCTTTTATTTATTTATATTGGAGGATAATTGCTTTAAAATGTTGTGTTGGTTTCTGCCATACAAAAGCACATCAGTCACAATTATCGCCTCCCTCCCCACTACCACCCCATCCCACCCCCTAGGTCATCATAAAGCACCAGGCTAGGCTCCTTATGTTATATATCAGCTTCCCACTAACTATATATTTTACACATAGTAATGTATATATGTCAGTGCTACTTTCTCAATTCATCCCACCCTGCTAAAGCTACCAAGGAGAAATTAAAGTCCATTTTTGCACAGTGGGACTTTGATGGAGCATTTGTTAGTGCTTTCTTGGCATCTACTTGAATTCTTCTGCAGTAAGTTGGAGACTTTTATTTGATGAAGATGTGCTTCTAGTGAAACTGAATCTTCCCAGCTCATTTTTAGAGCAAGTGTTCTAAGGTAAGCCAATCAGCACCTATTTTCCTGTTTCCAGTGATTGGTTATGTTTGTGGCATCTGAACTAAGTTGACACAATCAGTGTGAAACCAAGGGATTTTCTATGAACAATGATATAACAAAAGAATAATGTATTCTCAAAGCCTGGGGTCACCAGAGGAACATCATTCAAAATAAAGTCAATATAATTTAAGGTAAGTTAGAGAGATAGAAACTGAACTGTTAGTGATATCACTGAGCCTTGTGTGACCAACCTCAGCTACATAAGCCAGTAAGTTATTTAGGCAAATTCAAGTCAGGTTTTTAGTTATTGCCAACCAAAAGTCTTCTGATTATTGATGAACTCCTCAGGTCTGAAATGAAAGTAGTTCCAGTCTTTCTCAGTAATCCATCCATATGTTTAAAAAGAAACCACTCTTAGGGATATGAACAAAAGTTCCTCAGGCTATTGTCAGTGAGCATATTATGCCTACTGGCATTTATTCTATACAGATTTATTGATTTCTAGAATTCTCAAAAGTCACATGACTGGATAGCACTTTTGTAGAAGGAATATTTTTTTCTTCTTAATTTACACTCTAGACTTAGTTCAGTCAATTAACTGCTTGTCTTTTTAAATAGGTAGGACTTATTTTCAAGACCTTCAGTTCAGTTCAGTTCAGTTTAGTCACTCAGTCGAGTCCAACTCTTTATGACCCCATGGACCGCAGCATGTCAGGCCTCCCTGTCCATCGTCAACTCCCAGAGATTACTCAAACTCATGTCCATTGAGTCGGTGATGCCATCAAACCACCTCATTCTCTGTTGTCCCCTTCTCCTCCTGCCTTCAATCTTTCCCAGCATCAGGGTCTTTTCAAATGAGTCAGTTCTTCACATCAGCTAGCCAAAGTATTGGAATTTCAGCTTCAGCATCAGTCCTCCCAATGAACATTCAGGACTGATTTCCTTTAGGATGGACTGGTTGGATTTACTTGAAGTCCAAGCGACTCTCAAGAGTCTTCTCCAATACCACAGTTCAAAAGCATCAATTCTTCAGCTCTCAGCTTTCTTTACAGTCCAACTATCACATCCATGCATGACTACTGGAAAAAACCATAGCTTTGACTAGACGGACCTTTGTTGGCAAAGTAATGTCTCTGCTTTTTAATATGCTGTCTAGGTTGGTCATAGCTTTTTTTCCAAGGAGCAAGAGTCTTTTCATTTCATGGATGTAGTCACCATCTGTAGTGATTTTGGAGTCCAAGAAAATAAAGCCAGCCACTGTTTCCATTGTTTCCCCATCTATTTGCCAGGAAGTGATGGGACTGGATGCCATGATCTTAGTTTTCCGAATATTGAGTTTTAAGCCAACTTTTTCACTCTCCTCTCTCACTTTCATCAAAAGACTCTTTAGTTCTTCTTCGCTTTACACCATAAAGGTGGAGTCATCTGCATATCTGAGGTTATCGATATTTCTCCCGGTAATCTTGATTTCAGCTTGTGCTTCTTCCAGCCCAGTGTTTCTCATGATGTACTCTGCATATAAGTTAAATAAGCATGGTGACAATATACAGCCTTGACGTACTCCTTTCTCTATTTGGCACCAGTCTGTTGTTCCATGTCCGGTTCTAGCTGTTGCTTCATAATACATACAGATTTCTCAAGAGGCAGGTCAGGTGGTCTGGTATTCTCATCTCTTTAAGAATTTTCCAAATTTTGTTGTGGTCCACACAATCAAAGGCTTTGGCATAGTCAATAAAGCAGAAGTAGATATATTTTCTGGAACTCTCTTGCTTTTTCGATGGTCCAATGAATGTTGGCAATTTGATCTCTGTTTCCTCTGCCTTTTCTAAATCCAGCTTGAACATCTGAAAGTTCATGGCTCATGCATTGTTGAAGCCTCACTTGGAGAATTTTGATCATTTCTTTACTAGCTTGTGAATGAGTTCAATTGTGTAGTAGTTTGAGCATTCTTTGGCATTGCCTTTCTTTGGGATTGGAATGAAAACTGACCTTTTCCAGTCCTGTGCCACTGATGAGTTTTCCAAATTTGCTGGCATGCATATTGAGTGTACACTTACACAGCATCATCTTTTAGGATTTGAAATAGCTCAACTGGAATTCCATCACCTCCACTAGCTTTGTTCATAGGATGTTTCCTAAGGCCCACTGGACTTCGCATTGTAGAATGTCGGGCTCTAGGTTGGTAATCACACCATAATGATTATCTGGATTGTGAAGAGCTTTTTTGTACAGTGTTTCTGTGTATTCTTGCCACCTCTTCTTAATATCTTCTGCTTCTGTTAGGTCCATATCATTTCTGTCCTTTATTGAGCCCATCTTTGGATGAAATGTTCCCTTAGTATCTCTGATTTTCTTGAAGAGATCTCTAGACTTGCCCATTCTATTGTTTTCTTCTATTTTCTTGCATTGATCGCTGAGGAAGGCTTTCTTATCTCTCCTTGTTATTATTTGGAACTCTTCATTGAAATTGGTATATCTTTCCTTTTCTCCTTTGCCTTTTGCTTCTCTTCTGTTCACAGCTATTTGTAAGGCCTCCTCAGACAGCCATTTTGCCTTTTTGCATTTCTTTTTCTCGGGATTTCTTTTTTTCTTTCTTTTTTCTTTTTCTTTTTCTTGCATTTCGTTTTCTTTTTTTCTTTTTGCATTTCTTTTTCTTTTTCCTGCCTCCTGTACAATGTCATGAAACTCCGTCCGTAGTTCTTCAGGCACTCTGTCTATAACATCTAATCCCTTGAATCTATTTGTCACTTCCACTGTATAATGGTAAGGGATTTGATTTAGGTCATACCTGAATTGTCTAGTGGTTTTCCCTACTTTCTTTAATTTAAGTCTGAATTTGGCAATAAGGAGTTCATGATCTGAGCCATAGTCAGCTCCTGGTCTTGTTTTTGCTGACTGTATAGAGCTTCTCCATCTTTGGCTACAAAGAATATTATATAATCAATCTGATTTCAGTGTTGACCATCTGGTGATGGTCAGGATCTTACTTATCTTTGTGAGTCTAATCTCTCCTTAATGTATCCACATACTTCTTAAGGGATCACTACAACTGGATCAAATATAAATCTTGAATGCTATTAAAAACAGGACAGTGCAAATTAAGAAAATCTGTACATTTTTGAGACTTTAGCATTCTAATCTTGAAACTTGCTTTTCTATGATCATATTATCTGAAATACAGTTTCTTTATATTTACTTCATAAAGATATTCTCATTAATACTTTCTGATTAAAATAATAATGACTGGTCCTTAAACTGCAATATATAACAAATTCCTTGAGCATACTTTCTTACTTTATCTATTAAATCTTCCTCTTACATTTTGCATGTGTGTATGTGCTCAGTCATGTCTGGCTCTTTGCGACCCCATGTACTGTGGCACTCCAGGCTTCCCTGTCTTTCACTATCTCCTGGAGTTTGCTCAGATTCATGTCAGTTGAGTTGGTAATGCCATCCAACCATCTCATCCTCTGCTGCCCTCCTCTCCTTTGCCTTCAATCTTTCCTTTCCCACTGAGTCTTTTCCAGTGAGTCCAGTGAGTCTTTTCTAGTGACTCGGCTCTTCACATCAGGTATCCAAAGTATTGGAGCTTTAGGTTTAGTGTCAGTCCTTCCAATTAATATTCAGGGTTGATTTCCTTTAGGATTGACTGGTTTTATCTCCTTGCTGTTCAATGGACTCTCCAGAGTCTTCCCCAGCAATACAGTTCAAAAACATCTGTTAAATTCTTACAGGTCATCAATTTCATTCTTATAGAACAAGCATAGAAAGATTTTTGAGGAAAAAAAAACATGAATTGAAAAATATATTGAGATATTAACTCATAATATGTCAATGAATACTTATCATTTTCCTTGACATGTAAAGCTATTAGCATCAATAATAACCATTAATTAATGCCACCACTTATTGGGGACTTAATGATTAGGCATTGTTCTCTGTGCTTCACCTATGTTAACAATCAATTTAATACTTCCAATAACCCTATGAGACACACATTATAATTTGATGTATTAAGATAAGAAAACTAAATGTTTTAAGTTTCTATACAGAACTATTTAGGACTCTTGACATAGGTGTACACAACTAGTGAGTGTCCATGCCAGCATTGGAACCATGGTGGTCCAATAAATGCCATAAAATCTGGGAGCACACCCCATTTTATCCTACAGGAAGTACAAAAGACTGAAAAAAAAGGGATGCAAAATTTCTTAAATAATGCCTGCAAAATTCATTCTATACTGTACTGTCTGCCTCCTCTCCATGTCTGTTCTCTGACAGTTCCTAATCCCAACAACACTAGCCCCACTTGTTTTTCCCCTGAGAACTTGTCTATGTCATCTCTAGCTGTGTGTTTTTCTGTTTTATACTCTATTTTCTTGAATCCTATTGGTGGGTTTTTCCTCTTCTTGGCACCAGCACAAATGCGTGGGAGAGCCCTGGGCATCTGATTTCTATACTCCGGCTTTGTGATTCTGGATCTTTGACAAGTTTTATAAAAGTAACATCATCAGTCACCTAAGAGGCCTCTATATTCCAAATTGCAGGATTGGGTTAGCTCCAGTTCCCAGTGCTCTGGATTTACGGGACTTAAACATACCAAGTGAGTACTAATTGTCTAATAAAGTTCCAGAGGAGTGGCAATTTAAGATAGTGCTTCACTTTTCCAGAGCTAGTTAGCCCTTACAATTAGGCAAGTAGAGATAGGTATAGAACCAATGACTATTGAGCATTTATTATTTTAAATATGTTAGGTTATTTTTCTCTTTGAAGTGTAGAATAGCCTGTCCAGCTTGGGGTAACCTAGAACATCAGCAGGAGGAGCAGAGTCTATAGTTTTGCCCAGTTCTTCACAGGACTTCCCAGACTCACCTCAGTATTTTTAATTGAGATCTTAGAATGGGCGGAGTTTGAAACAAAGTATATCTTAAGTCAAGGCTTAACTAGCAAACATATCCCAGCTGTATACCAGAACCTTGAAAATCAACTCCTTCCCCAAAGGACTTGTGTTGCAACATATTTGTTATAGCAGCAATTTGAAAGGGAATAGAAATCTTTAAGTTTATATTTCACCTATTTGAAAATCCAATATAATTATGCTCTTCTAAAGTTTACAACAAATGATTTTTACTGAATTGTTTTAGGAATATTTTCGCTGACTATAATTGTATGGCTACATTGCAATGTTATTCAGCTACTTGGCTTCAAATTCTGGAATGACTTGAACAGGAAAACAAATGACCTAACTGAGAGCAGAACTTAATTTTTTTGGCTGATGATCAGGGCCTTATTTTTTATGGCTGTTAGAATTCCCTTGTCAATATGTTTATCAAATAACTGTGCTTTTAACACCTAGAAGAATATGATCATGCATGTGTCTTTAAAAGGAAAGACTCTATTAAGATTTCCATTAAAATGACTATCAACTTTAAAAATGATTGATGTTTAGTTGATGCCTTAATTCTTTATCTCAGAACTTCTAAAAATGTAAAATGACTAGATCCTTAATACCAGACTACAATCTCACTGCTACTGCCATGTGGAATGATAATCAGAGTCAGTCAAAAATGATCTATTATTGTGGTAACTAAAATACATCCTTGGTGCCAACTTGCAAAATAGTTAGAAAAAACAGGAAAGAAAAAAAAATTACCAAGACAAACTTTGGGTTTAAAAACATTAGATAAGATATTCTATTTGTTCAAATGTCTCCCTTGAATTTGTAATTGCTATTATTAATATTATTTTGGAAAAAAAGAGTCAAGACATTTTTTTCTTCCTACATACTTGCACCCACACTTCTTTGATTATATGCTCTAAAATAACCATGGCTGCCAGTAGAGACTTAGGGATTTTATAAACATCAATCAATGTCACAGCTAGAAGGAGATGAATCAAAGGACACAGCAATAAATCCTGAAGTGCCTTTTCTATGACACTAGTCAGTTATTTCATTAAGGAACTTTGTAGATTAAAAAGTTTACATCTTTAAAAAGATTACATCATAATTAAAACGATTACATCTTTTTGTTGAAAAGACATTTAGGTATGACCCTAACTTTGCTTTTTCACCTTCAGGTCAAACCAGCACAACTCTTGAATTCTAGAAATTCTGGTGAACTGAAACAGAAATAGCTGGGAGTGTTTGTGCTTGTAGACTGGAAGCAGATGGAGCAATTTGGTCAAATAATCTAGTCTCTAGTCTCCTCTTAATTCTCACCTGCTCTAATGTGTGGGGTAAGTTTGATAATTGGGGTTTCTGACTTCTTCCCCTCTTTATGAAACATTATTCAGTGTAGGAACCATGGGGTATGGAAGAGTATCCGAACAAGTTGCAAGTAGCTGTTTCAAAAGAGGCAATCCAAAGAGGGAGGAAGCGAGGATAATAGTGCTTTTAAGTTATTTGTCCCTTTCACTCCAGGTCTGAAATGGTAACAGCATGGCGGGTTGTTTCCTGCCTCACGAAAGAAATGGAATAAGCAAAGGACCCTTGAGTTCTCGTAGTGAATAAAGTGTTATTGGAAGTGAAAGTGTTAGTCGCTCGGTCGTGTCTGACTCTTTGCATTCCCCTGAACTGTAGTCCACAATGCTCCTCTGTTCATGGGATTGTCTAGGCTAGAATACTGGAGTGAGTTGCCATTTCCTCCTCCAGGGGGTCTTCCAGACCCAGGGACTGAACCTGAGTCTCCTGCAGTGCAGACAGATTCTTTCCCATCTGAAGCCCTAGTTGTTGTTGTTTGCCCCTAAAGTGTTATTAAAGTTTCCTATATCTAGAGCACTGAGACTAGACAGCATAGAAGTCTATTCTTGAAAATCGCAAACACACTGTAGTTTCTGGCAGTAAAATAATACTTCCTGTGGCCCTTCCAGATGATCTTAACTGCCTCCCATGAAATCCTGTATATGTTGGAATCTATACAGCTCAGTGTTACTTCTACTAACTGCCTCCAGAAGGAAAACTGAAGAGAACTGATAGGTTATCTCTAGAATGATTTCTCAAAATTTCATTCGTTTTAAGCTTTCAATAGTTGACTCAAGGAAGCAAGCCCGTGTCTCACTATAGGACTTTGTATACCTAACTCACACATGTGCTAGGAGTTTGGTGTACAAACTCTTAGCACAGTGTGGACTTTTATATTCCACAGGGCCTCCTGTGAAATGTTTATATATCATCTTCGGCTAAAACTGAGATTATCATGGAGACAGCATCATTTTCTGCTGCCAGTACTTGAAATATGCAAAATTCCTTGATAAAACTAGCAAATCCTTTTCACACATCCTATCTCCTCAACAGGTAAAATGATATCACATGGTTTGAGTCATCCAAGAGTGATCCACAGAGAGAGAAAGATCTGAAAAGTTACAGTATAGCTCTGTTACCTGGACATTGGTTCCTCTTTTACTCTGGAAGAATCAACATCCTTCAGTAAATGAAGCAAAGATCTCAAATTTACCTAGGTAGTATTGAATTAGATACTTCCATATGACACGGTTAATCCCCAGAGGTATCCATATTTCATTAAATTCCAACCTACCTAAAGCCTCATGAAATAAATAAAGTTTAAATGTCAGGAAGAAAATATAAATTTATGCAACCAAATAAAGTGATTCAGAGATAATTCTTAGAATTTTTGTAAGCAATTCAAAATAATTAAAACAGATTCTTTCATAAAAGATTTCAAAGGGAGTCTTTGGATTTAGTCTCCAGAGCCAATATTCCGTTTGGAAAGCCTCTAACTCACAAGGAAAACCGCTGTATTGGTGATTAGGTGAAGTATTTCATTTGAATTGATAGTTTTTGGAAGATCTCTCTGAATTTTTTTTATGGTTCTTGGATTTCTATCATTTTATCTACTATAAAATGCATGATTTCCTTAAGTTGAAAAAGCCAAATTGGACAATTCTTACAACTATATATTTTTTTCTTCCCCTGAAAGGTAAATTCAGTCCTTCTAAGCTATTTATTCTAGAAGCTTTTAAGGTAGTCTCAAAATACAATCTAATTTACTGTTGTGAAGAGAAGTCCTTATCCCAACCCCAGGTTGTAAATATTACTTTTATATGTTGAATATCACCTTAATATTATACTAAGCTTCTTTCTCAACAGGTTATAAGAGTGAATAATTCAATTTACTATATTTTAGGGGAAGTAAGAAGATTTGAGACACAATTATGCCACAACTGTGTCTAACCTCATTCTCATCAAGAAAATGGCTAATAATAGAATAAGCTCTTCACTGTGCTCATTGATCTTGCCTTGATTCCACAAATAGATTCTGACTGTGCTCCAGCATGAACAGTCTTGTAATAGATCCTACGCTATTAATACATCAACAAAGCCTGTACCGTAATATTATTCTAAAACTCATACCCAGAAGAAGTTTCTGGCAGCTAAAATTCCCTCACTATATGTCACAATGCATGCATTAGCCCCATCCTTGTATTTTTATAACATCCAAATAATTTACAAGCTATTTTAGATTAATACCTATTTCAACTAGACAAAACAAGTGTCTCTTGAATGTTGGTGGCTTTCATTACTTTAAAAAAAAAAGACAAGGTTCAGTATAAAAAAGCAAATTAAATTGTTGGCTAATTTTCACCAGGAAGAACAATTTTGTATCAATAAAATTAAAACAATTATGTTTTTTTTTACTGAATTTATCAAAGTTTAATATTAAATTTCTCTTCTAGAAGATTAACTAATTCTACCATTTAGGGATGTTTTACTATAATTCAGCCTAAAAGATTCACTGGGCTCCTCACCTACCAAAAGCAAAGTGGGGGTGTTAGGAACTTGCAGATGTTAATGAACAAGAAGATCAAATAATAGTGGCATATCTTAAAAAGAAAAATTATGACAAAATGAGCTCTTCCATGTTTTATGTTGCAATACGTTGAAAATTTGCCAAAGAATTTGGCAGAGAAAATGTTCTCTTTTGAAAATAAAAATGGCCCTGTCCCCAACTTCTGCTATAACTCATTTCTCTTTGGAAATAAGATAGCCTTTGACCACTTGATTTTAATTCTTTATAATTACTTCTAGCTACTTTCTATTATCAATATAACCTATTATTTTTGAAAAAAAAACTGTAATTATTTTAAGTATTAGTAACCCTCCGGTCCTGATGATACTAGATTACCACTTGCTTTATTTTTTTTTGTATTTATGTATGTATTTGTTGTTTTTTAGTTGCCCAGCCTTGTCTGACTCTGCAACCCCATGGATTGGGATTTCCCAGGCAAGAAGACTGGAGTGGTTTGCCATTTCCTTTCTCCTGGGGATCTCCCCAACCCAGGGATGGAAACTGTGTCTCCTGCCCATATCTCCTGCATTGCAGGCAGATTCTTTACCTCTGAGCCAATGGGATAGCTCTATGTATGTATGCATTCTGTCTCATATTACTTATTGAAAAACTATAACCCATCCAGGACTGTGTTGTAGACAGAAAAGAGCAATCTTAAAAAGCTTTCCCCAATTGATTCATGAACAGTGACACCAGGACTTTGATGCCCTGAAACACACCAGCAGACACCTTCTGTAACTCACAGGGTTTCCTTCAGTCTTGTGTTCCTTTTCCTTAGATGCAGATTCCTTCATTATTTATATTACATAATTAAAATGATTTGTTATTATTTTGGTTGAATAATGTTCTCAAAAGTTATCTACTGAATTTAAATTTATAAATAAAAGCTGTTTGGACTCTTAATTTCTAGTGAACTTTCTTACTAAGTAGAATTAAAGAATTTCTCATTTGCTTAAAACTTACAGTAAAAGATTTACAGAATACCAATATAACTACTGAACAAATTATATCCTCAGACTGCTCTCCAACATCTTTTTAAAAATTAACTATAACTATTGTAATCATCTTAAACTCAATTTAAATAATCTATTACAATTGTTTTGAAAAAGTGAAAATTTCCAAGGACTTTTGTAATAAATTATTTCTAAGAAAAGCACCAAAATAGCACATTTTTTTCATGCACAATGTCTAATCAGTATATCCCACTTTACCTACTGAAGTCCTCCTAGAGGTACTGTATACACACTGTGTATAGAAGGATTTTATTATTGTAAGTCATCTCTTTATTCAGGAAACATGTATTGAACTCCATCTATATGACAAGTAATATGCTAATCACAAAGAATGCTGGGACATTTAGGAGGGATGAAACATAGTGGATCATATATAAAGAAAGAGTTATGAGAGTATGAATTGTGTTGTAAACTTCTGTAAGATATACGATGTAATAATTAGTTAGGCTAATTATTGTGATTTACAAAGTATAAAATACTTCAAATGTACAATGTAATGTGCAGAATGACACAACATCCTATGTAGCTACTGCTCAGTTTTAACATAATTCAACATTTTCATGACTCTGCTTCATATTTTTTAAAAAATTATGCATTACAGATAAAATTGAAGCTGGATTTTCTCTCCTTCTTTCCCTAGAAGTAATCACTACCTTGAATTTATGTTTCAGTATTGCCATTCATCCTCTTATATTTTTAGTATAATGGATTCTGAAAGAATCAGTTCAGTTCAGTCGCTCAGTCGTGTCCAACTCTTTGCGACCCCATGAACCGCAGCACGCCAAGCCTCCCTGTCCATCACCAACTCCGTGAGTCCACTCAAACCCATGTCCATTGAGTCGGTGATGCCATCTAACCATCTCATCCTCTGTCATCCCCTTGTCCTCCTGCCTTCAATCTTTCCCAGCATCAGGGTCTTTTCAAATGAGTCAGCTCTTTGCATCAGGTGGCCAAAATATTGGAGTTTCAGCTTCAACATCAGTCCTACCAATGAATACGCAGGACTGACCTCCTTTAGGATGGACTGGTTGGATCTCCTTGCAGTCCAAGGGACTCTCGAGAGTCTTCTCCAACACCACAGTTCAAAAGCATCAATTCTGTGCTCATAGCTCTAATTTGCCTGTTTTATTATTTTTGTAAATGGCATTCAATTTTATGTATTTTTACTTATTTTCCCATGTCAGTATCATGCATTTGAGATTTATCTTCATGAAATTAATTCCAATAATTTCCAAACAAAAGCTTTTACTTGTGAGCATTCTTACATGTTTTTCTATTACTTTGTTGAAGCATTTCTCTAGAGTGTATTCCTGGAAATGGAATTTCTTTGTGGGATATGAGGTAAATTTATTCTGTAACCTTTCTAGAGTGGCTGTATCAATTTGCTCTTCTACCAACACTATAAAAGCTTATGTTTTTAATTTTTATCCTTGCCAACTATTGTATCTTTAAACTTTATATTTTTGCCAAATTGATGAGCTTGAAAACTATTTCAAGAGAAATAGTGGAGAAATGATAAGAGGAGAAATGAGTTCCTTTACATAGACTTATCAGTTTCTTAATTTTCCTCTTGTGTATATAGCCACTGTTACTATTCACAGACTAGTTATCTAACATGTTGTCAGGTTTTCTTTTCACATTTTAAAATCAAGGTCGAAAAACAAGGATACCCACTGATATCAGCTAAAGCACCATAGTAGTTTATAATATGACCTTAATAGTTGTCGGGTGAACTGAATCCGCTAAGGTATATAAAGCGTTTATAAACTGGGCACATAATATGCAAACAATAACACTGACTCCATTTTCCTCACCATCATCATCCTCATAAGTTACTATCATTATCATCATCATCTCATTCTAATTTTGTTCTTATTCTTGTTGTTCAGTCACTAAGTCTTGTCCGACACTTTGTGACTCCATGAACTGCAGCACAACAGGTTTACCTGTCCTCCACTGTTTCTCAAAGTTTACTCAAATTCTTGTCCACTGAGTCAGTGATACCATCCAACCCCCTCATCTTCTGTCACCCTCTTCTCCTCCTGCCCTCAATCTTGCCCAGGATCAGGTCCTTTTCCAATGAGTCGGGTCTTCTGATCAGATGGCCAAGGTATTGGAACTTCAGCTTCAGCATCAGTCCTTCCAATGAACATTCAGGGTTATTTCCATTAGGATTCTTATTCTATGTCAAATTACCATATGTGTGCATGCATGTTCCCAGGCTTCATATTTATCACCATTTTTCTTATAGTTATTGTATAACTGGTATAAATTTTCTATTCCTTCAATTTTATATTTTCTATGTAATTTTGTTTAACATGTATGCTTTATAAGAAACATCTTTTAGAACTTCAGTTTTTAAATGCACTTATTTCTAACTTTATAGGTAGTGAAATATAGTTATTCTCAAGTGATTATAGTATACATAGGTTTAATTAGCTTACCTGATTTTAAAATTGGATGTTTATCATAATTTTATTCTTGTTATTTTTTTTTCCTACTTTGTTGTCTGATATTGAACTGATAAAATTTTTCTATAGTTTCCTTTTAATTTTGTGATGTTTGGAAGCAATTTTTTTACATTTTGACATAAATTCTTAATGATAATTTTTTTCTGTTAAGATCTAAAGTTAACCATTACTGTTATTCTCCTCTTGAGCACTACAGAGAGTTCAGTATGCTTTAATTACTTATTGAATAGGTTTTCAGTCTTGATATTGTTATCTGTAATCTTATTTATATTTTGACTAACATACAAAAATTTAATTCCATTTTTCATTTCAACTACATTGTATTTTTCTTTCTTTCTGGATAACTTTCTACTTTCCATGTCTTTTTGGATAATGTGTAGGTTTCCTAATTGTTTCTAATTCAGTTATTAAAAAATAGTGAAGTTGTAAAAAATCATAAACCTTTGGAAATTAAAAAGATAATTGTATTACTTGTGGAGGAAGAGTGTATATAGTAGTTCTCTATGGAGAACATTGGAAATTATTTGCAACTAAAAAAAAGATGAATTTTTCAAATGTTTTTGGATGGGAGTTTTATGGAAAGAAACAAAGGTTAATTTACATGAGTTGGATTAGCAGCAATAAGGATATTGGTCAGATAGTATATTACATATATAATCATATATATATATATATATATATATATATATATATATATATATCACTTCAGTTCAGTCCAGTCGCTCAGTCATGTCTGACTCTGCGACCCCATGGACTGCAGCATGCCAGGATTCCCTGTCCAACACCAACTCCCGGAGTTTACTCAAACTCATATCCGTAAGTCAGTGATGCCATCGAACCATCTCATCCTCTGTCGTCCCCTTCTCCTCCCACCTCCAGTCTTCCTCAGCATCAGGGTCTTTTCAAATCAGTCAGTTCTTCACATCAGGTGGCCAAAGTATTGGAATTGCAGCTTCAGCGTCAGTCCTTCCAATGAATATTTAGGACTGATTTCATTTAGGAAGGACAGGTTTATCTCCTTGCAGTCCAAGAGACTCTCCAGCGTCTTCTCCAACACCACAGTTCAAAAGCACCAGTTCTTTGGCACTCAGCTTTCTTTATAGTCCAACCCTCACATTCATACATGAATACTGGAAAAAACCATAGCTTTGACTAGACGGACCTTTGTTGGAAAAGTAATGTCTCTGCTTTTTAATATACTGTCTAGGTTGGTCATAGCTTTTCTTCCAAGGAGCGAGCATCTTTTAATTTCATGGTTGCAGTCACCATCAAAGGTGCTTTTGGAGCCCCCAAAAGTAACGTCTCTCACTGTTTCCACTGTTTCCCCATCTATTTGCCATGAAGTGATGGGACAAGATGCCATGACAGATCATGAAATATTAGATATTGGGTGAAGTAAAAATTTCAGTCTCAAAGAAAGGCAATGCCAAAGAATGTTCAAGGTACTGCACAATTGCACTCATCTCACACACTAGTAAAAGAGTGCTCAAAATTCTTCAAGCTAGGCTTCAACAGTAGGTGCATTGAGAATTTCCAGATGTTCAAGCCTGGATTTAGAAAGGCAAAGGAACCAAAAATCAAATTGCCAATATCAGTTAGATCATAGAAAAAGCAAGAGAATTCCAGAAAAATGTCTACGTCTGCTTTATTGACTATGCCAAAGGTTTTGACAGATGGATCACAACAAACTGTGGAACATTCTTGAAGAGATGAAAATAGCAGACCGCCTTACCTGACACCTGAGAAATCTGTATGCAGGTCGTGAAGCAACAGTTACAAGCAGATATGGAACAATTGACTGGACCCAATTTGGAAAAGAGTATGTCAAGGCTGTATATTGTCACTCTGCTTATTTAACTTCTATGGAGAGTACATCATGAGATGCTGAGCTGGATGAAGCAAAAACTAGAATCAAGATTGCTGGGAGAAATATCAATAGCCTCAGATATGCAGATGACACACCCTTATGGCAGAAAGTGAAGAGGAACTAAAGAGCCTATTGATGAAAGTGAAAAAGGAAAGTGAAAAGGTGGCTTAAAAGCTCACCTCGAGTGATGTCATCTGGTCCCATTACTTCATGGCAAATAGATAGGGAAACAGTGACAGACTTTATTATCCTGGGCTCCAAAATCACTGCAGTTGGTGACTGCAACCATGAAATTAAAAGATGCATGGTCATTGAGAGAAAAGCTATCACAAACCTATGTCAGTTCAGTTCAGTTCAGTCATTCAGTCTTGTCCGACTCTTTGGGAACCCATGGACTGCAGCACCCCAGGCTTCCCTGTCCATCACCAACTCCAAGAGCTTACTAAAACTTATGTCCATTGAGTCGGTGATGCCATACAACCATTTCATGCTCTGTCCTCCCCTTCTCTCCCCTCATTCAATCTTTCCCAGCATCAGGATTTTTTCCATGAGTCAGTTCTTTGCATCACGTGGCCAAGGTATTGGAGTTTCAGCTTCAGCATCAGTCCTCCCAATGTATATTCAGGACTGATTTGTTTTAGGATGGACTGAGTGGCTTGATCTCTTTGCGGTCCAAGGGACTTTCAGGAGTCTTTTTCAACACCACTGTTCAAAAGCATCAATTCTTTGGCGCTCAGCTTTCTTTATACTCCAATTGTCACATCCATACATGACTACTGGAAAAACTAAAGCTTTGACTAGATGGACTTTTGTTGGCAAAGTGATGTCTCTGTTTTTTAATACGCTCTCTAGATTGGTCATAGCTTTTCTTCTAAGATGCAAGCGTCTTTTAATTTCATGGCAACAGTCACATCTGCAGTGATTTTGGGGCCCAAGAAAATAAAGTCTGTCACTGTTTCCACTGTTTCCCCAACTATTTGCCATGAAGTGATGGGACCAGATGCCAAGATCTTAGTTTTCTGAATGTTGAGTTTTAAGCCAACTTTTATGCTCTTCTCTTTCACTCTCATCAAGAGACTCTTTAGTTCTTCTTCACTTTCTGCCATAAGGGTGGTGTTATCTGTGTATCTGAGGCTATTGTTATTTTTCCCAGAAATCTTGATTTCAGCTTGTGCTTCAACCAGCCTAGCATTTCTCATCATGTACTCTGCATATAAGTTAAACAAACAGGGTGACAACATACAACCTTGGTACTCCTTTCGCTATTTGGAACCAGTCTGTTTTTCCATGTCCAGTTCTAACTGTTGCTTCCTGAACAGCAAACAGATTTCTCAGGAGTCAGGTCAGGTGGTCCAGTATTCCCATCTCTTTAAGAATGTTCCACATTTTGCTGTGATCCACACACTCAAAGGCTTTGGCATAGTCAATAAAGCAGAAGTAGATATTTTTCTGGAACTCTCTTACTTTTTCAGTGATCCGATGGATGTTGGCAATTTGATCTCTGGTTCCTCTGCCCTTTCTAAATTCAGCTTGAACATCTGGAACTTCATGTTTAACATACTATTGAAGCCAGGTTTGGAGAATTTTGAGCATTACTTTACTAGCATGTGAGATAAGTACAATTGTGACAAGTTTGAGCATTCTTTGTCATTGCCTTTGTTCAGGGTTGAAATGAACACTGAACTTTTCCAGTCCTGTGGCCACTGCTGAGTTTTCCAAATTCGCTGTCACATTTAGCACAGCACTTTCACAGCATCATTTTTAGGATTTCAAATAGCTCAACTGGAATTCCATCACCTCCACTAGCTTTGTTTGTAGTGATGCTTTCTAAGGCCCACTTGACTTTGCATTCCAGGATGTCTAGCTCTAGGTGAGTGATCACATCATCGTGGTTATCTGGGTCATTAAGATCTTTTTTGTATAGTTCTTCTGTGTATTCTTGCCACTTCTTTTTAATATCTTCTGCTTTTGTTAGGTCCATACCATTTCTGTCCCTTTTGTGCCCACCTTTGCATGAAATGTTCCCCTTGCTATCTCTAATTTTCTTCAATAGATTTCTGGTCTTTCCCATTTTATTGTTTTCCTCTATTTCTTTGCATTGATCACCAAAGAAGGCTTTCTCATCTCTCTTTGCTATTCTTTGGAACTCTGGATTCAAATGGGTATATCTTTCTTTTTCCCTTTTCCCTTTTGCTTCTCTTCTTTTTTCAGCTGTTTACAAATAGCTCATCAGGCAACCATTTTGCTTTTTACATTTCTTTTTATTGGGTATAGTCTTGATCCGTGCCTTCTGTACAATGGCACAATCCTCCACCCATGGTCCTTCAGGCACTCTGTCTATCACATCTAATCCCTTGAATCTATTTGTCACTTCCACTGTATAATCGTAAGGGATTTGACTTAGGTCATACCTGAATGGTCTAGTGGTTTTCCTACTTTCTTCAATTTAAGTCTGAATTTGGCAATAAGGAGCTCATGATCTGAGCCACAGTCAGCTCCTGGTCTCGTTTTTGCTGATTGTATAGAGCTTTTCCATCTTTGGCTGCTAAGAATAAAATCAATCTGATTTCATTATTGACTAACTGCTGATGTCCATGTGTAGAGTCTTCCTTTTGTTGTTGGAAGAGGATGTTTGCTATGATCAGTGTGTTCTCTTGGCAAAACTCTGTTAGCCTTTGCCCTGCTTCATTCTGTACTCCCAGGTCAAATTTGCCTGTTATTCCAGGTGTTTCTTGACTTTCTATTTTTGCATTCCAGTCTCCTATAGTGAAAAGGACATCTTTTGCGGGTGTTAGTTCTAGAAGGTCTTGTAGGTCTTCATAGAACCATTCAACTTCAGCTTCTTCAGCATTACTGGTTGGGACACAGACTTGGATTACCGTGATATTGAATGGTTTGCCTTGGAAATGAACAGAGATCATTCTGTCATTTTTGAGATTGCATCCAAGTACCGCATTTCAGACTTTTTTTTTTTTTACTATGATGGCTACTTTATTTCCTCTAAGGGATTCTTGCCCATAATAGTAGATGTAATGGTCATCTGAGTTAAATTCACCCATTCCAGTCCATTTTAGTGTGCTGATTCCTAAAATGTCAGCGTTCACTGTTGCCATCTCCTATTTGACCACTTTCAATTTGCCTTGATTCATGGACCTAACATTCCAAGTTCCTATGCAATATTGCTCTTTATAGCATTGGATTTTGCTTCCGTCACCAGTCACATCCACAGCTGGGTGTTGTTTTTGCTTTGGCACAGTCTCTTCATTCTTTCTGGAGTTATTTCTCCACTGGTCTCCAGAAGCACACTGAGCATCTATAGACCTGGGGAGTTCATCTTTCAGTGTGCTATGTTTTTGTCTTTTCATACTGTTCATGTGGTTCTGAAGGCAAGAATACTGAAGTGGTTTGCCTTTTCTTTCTCCAGTGGACCAGGTGACAAAATGTGGACAAACACAGACAGCATATTAAAAAGAAGACATTACTTTGTTGACAAAGTTCTGTCTAGTCAAAGCTATGGTTTTTCCAGTAGTCATGTGTGGTTGTGAATTTTGGACCATAAAGAAAGTTAAAAGCTGAAGAATTGATCCTTTTGAACTGCAGTGTTGGTGAAGACTCTTGAGAGTCCCTTGCGCTGCAAGGAGATCCAACCAGTCAATCCTAAAAGAAATCAATCCTGAATATTCACTGGAAGGACTGATACTGAAGCTGAAGCTCCAATAATTTGACCACCTGATGCGAAGAACTGACTCATTGGAAAAGACCCTGATGCTGGGAAAGATTGAAGGCAGGAGGAGAAGGGGATGACAGAGGATGAACTGGTTGGTTAGCATCACCAACTCAATGGACATGAGTTTGAGCAAGCTCCAGGAGTTGTTTATGGTGAGGAAGACTGGTATTCTGCAGTTCATGGTGTCTCAAAGTGTCAGACATGACTGAGCAACTGAACTGAACTAACAGAAAGTAAAAATAGATATGTCTTTGAAATCTATGATGAATATATATATGTAAAAATAAAGATTTCTTGAACATAGTGATAAAAGTATATGTAATGTATATCTAATGTATATGTATATCTAATATACATTTTGTACCTATTTTTTGGTTGGTGACATTTGCAAGAACAAAAATGGGAGGCCAAAGAGCTAGTCCCTGCCCAAATTAGACAATTGCATATGAAGGGCAAGGGCAGAATACATTTGAAAATTTATCATGCAACAAAAAGTTTTTCAAGATGTCTTTCAAAATAGTATTAATTATTTTATACCACTTCCTGTAATACAGAGCTTTAAAATAATTAGTTTTCTGTATATTTTGAGACAACATAAAATGAGTTAAATAGCTTAACTTCATGTGAATAATATCTATCTATAATTATCAAGATTGATCATATTTTCACAGCCTCTCTTTCCTATTTCCTTTATGGACTCATACTTAATCTTGAAGATCATTGATCTGCCTCTCAGTCTTTATTGTTTTCCATTTGCATTATTATAGAAATTAAATGAAAAAAGTGTCAGGTAATAGGACATATTAAGTGCAGTATGCCTTAGGACACAATATTGAGCACAGCCTCTGCTATTACTTTAGAAATGAATACTAAAATAACAATGTTACTTTGGTAGGAAGACGAACATTTTCTAATAGGCTTGTCATAAAATAAGAAATAATTATACTGACCTCATAAGATGTCGGTGGAGGATAGCTAATATACTACTAAGACTCTGTTCAAATATAAAGCTCTCTAAGACTTTATTGTAACCAGGATTATTGTTAAAAACTGTAAAAATGAATATGCGTTCTTAACAAAATTAGCAGCAGTGAGAAAAATAAATAATCTAACTACACATTATTTGGTTTCTCAAATAATGACCCTGCTCACTTGGTAAAAAATCTCAGACCACATTCTATGAGGCTAGTCATAAATAGATGCAATGACAGAGTCTGGATCAACAAAACAACTGTAGTTATTATCATTATTCCACCATCATCATTACTTTTGAAAAAATTTGAAGAATTAAGCATTAAAAATATCAGACAATGAGAATATCAAAAGTTCTATGACTGAAAATGTCTATTGGCCTTAAAGAATGTAATTAGCATGGCTCTCTCCAGCCTCTGGAGGCCTGTCAACATCTTATTTTGTCCACTAAACTGTAAGAGTAAGAAAGAGATCATTAATCAAACTGGTGTCATGGATATGCATATAAAAATGACAAATACATGGGCAGGGAAATTCCAAATGGATGCTCAGGTAAGATTTAGAAGACACATGTGGAGAAAACCCTAAAGCTATATTAAACATTTTTAGACTTCTAAAAATTCAAAGGATGACCTTTAAAAAGATAGTCCCCATATAGTTTTTAGAGGATATAAATTTAAGCATTAAAATTTAGTCATGTTTAGTACTCATTAAACAAAACTATAGATGCTAGACGTGATTATCTTAATCAAAGATATAGGTAGAAAATTTATACAATCTGTTCAATAAAGAACATGACAATGCCTTAAATTTCTGACATTATCATTTTCTTCAAAATTTTTATTTCAGATAACCCCAATCCTGAAATTAAACCATTTTTATTTCAATTTTTCTGAGTACTTCCATTTTGTAAAATCCACTGTCCATTTCTTTTTACCACCTCTAACAGTCTGGGACACAACCTCTGTGTCTCTTTGTCAGTTATATCCAGGCATACTATCAGTGAAACAGAAGCAGCTGATTATTAGCTAGCTCTAGAATTTTCCCTGGAGTGCCCCCCTACTGTGGTGTACCACCAATGACACTTTGTTTTATTTTATTTCTTGTTTTTCACACTACCCATTTGAATGTGGTTTTGTTTGGAGAGCTTAACACCACAGCTACAGTAAAATGTACTTTCTTTACACTTGCTTCTTGATTCTCTACATTACCTCCAAAGTGCATGCTTCACTATCAACCATTTCCAAAAACTAAATTCTGTATTTATTACTTAAAACAATGACTGTCACCTGTACTTAAAAATAAAACTACCTTTATTCCTTTTTTGGTGTTAAAGAGTATGCTCAAACAAATACACACACACAGTGGTGAGTGCATGTATGTTTGTGTATATGTTTTGGAGGATGGGGCATTACTAAAACTCTTCAGATGGGAATATTTCAAGGCTAAGGCCATTATTATCATCAAATAACCCAGCATTTCTGTAAGAATGGATCATGGCATGCAGCTGAAAGTGATGACTTCGTAGTCCTTTGATGCTTAGTTTCCAAATTTGGGAATGTTAACTGGAATAAGATTTCCTTTCTATCAAGATCAAAATGTATCTCCCAATTCTGGAAATGAGGAACATTGGAAGTGCTTTGGCAGGTACTCTGGCAGCATGGACTATTTGACAACAGCAGTTATGAGAGAAGAAGCAAAGCAGCTAAGCAAAGAAGCAAAGATAGAAGCAGCAGGAAGACCCAGAGTAGCCTCAGGGGAGGCTCTGGGTCTGAAGTGAAAAGATACAGCAGAGACTAGAATCTAAGGGGAACACGATGTGTTCTATTGGCCAAACTGCCGTCTCTCTACGAACAGGTAACAAAGCCTTTAAGGCACTAGAACTTTGCCGAGAAAGTGAAAAGTGAAGGAACCAGATGAACCCCAACACTGAAGAAGGGAGTAATTCTCAGTTATGAATAACCATCAGACTCTTATTCAAAATAAAACTCAGCCTCCATCTCCAAAAGAGTCTGCTTCATTAGAGCTTAGGAAGCCAGGAGCAAACTATACAGGAACTTATAAACCAAGATAATTTGGATTTTACTCAGAGAGCAAGAGGAAGCTATTTTAAGCACTTGAAGCAAGGAAGGAACATAATTCCATTTATATTTTAAAAATGGCATTCTAGCTATTTTGTAGAGAAGAATTTGTCATAGAAGAGACCAATATAAAAGCTATTGCTGGAGTCTAGGAAACAGATGATTATGGCTGGAGCTGGGGTAGTGTCAACAAGGTGAAATTTTATCAGTGGAGTTCAAATTGTCTAGAAAAGGAAGTATTTTCTGATAGATTAAAATCTGGGGAATAGGAAAGGAATCAATGAGAGATAACTCCTAAATTTAAAAGAATTAGCCTACTTTTAAATATCCTAAATAACTCAAACTATCATTGTCCCTATTAAAATTATGAATGAAGCAGTCAAGTTCCAAGATCATAGCTTTAATTGTTATCTTGGCCCTGAGAACACTGGGGATTTCTTAAATTATGAGAATTACATTTATTTTAAAGTATAAAGAATACTGTGTAGTACAGAGAACTATATTCAATATCCTATGATGAACCATAATGGGAAAGAATATATTTTAAAAAATATATAGATACATATCAGTGAATCACTTTGCTGTATAGTAGTAATTAGTACAACACTGTAAATTAACTACATGTCAAAAATTAAATTTTTAGATAATAAAAATCAAATCTATTTGAAAAACAAAGAAAGGTATTATGAGTAGCTACTTATGCAGTATAATTTGGGGGATATCACATGATTACCTATTCCAAACGAGTAACATAGCACTATAAGAAATATCCATCACATGTGAGTTCTCACCAGCAGATCGTCTAGTTCTCACCCAGTTGCTACTGACTCTGAACAATAGAAGAAAGCTAAGAGAAGGCAGGTGACCTCTGAAACTGAGAAAAACAAGGAAGTAAATTCTCTCCTTGAGCATGTAGAAAGGAATGGTCCACAACTTGCCCAGCAGGTCCCCTTTTGGATGCATCCTATAGAACTGTAAGATAATCGATTTGTTGTAGCAGCAAAAGAGAACTAATAAATTTTCAAGTGAAAACAAAAAAATGAAGAAAAAAGAAAAACAAATGTCTATCACAGAGAAAATAATAGCTCATTCACCCCAAAGTTATTGAGCATGAAATATGTACTGGGGAAAATACATATTATCTTCAGAAGATTAAAAATACATGTTACTTTCAATAGGGAAGAGGCTGGAAACCATCCACAGTGTCTTCCTTTACTACAATATTTCCCAAAGTGTTGTCTGCAACATGTCAATACATTGCATAAATAAGATTATCAAATAAGTTTGAAAAGTAATTTAATAAGTTTCTTTACTATGGACTTTTTAGTGTTTTCCTGTGTTACTGTGCTATTGCAAAGAATAGCAAGGAGAAATAAGAAAGTCTTTCTCAGCGATCAATACAAAGAAATAGAGGAAAAATAGAATGGGAAAGACTAGAGATCTCTTCAAGAAAATTAGAGATACCGAGGGAAAATTTCACTCAAAGATGGGCTCAATAAAGGACAGAAATCTAACAAAAGCAGAAGACATTAAGAAGAGGTGGCAAGAATACACAGAAGAACTGTACAAAAAGGATCTTCACATGTGTTGTAAACGCATGGCTGATTCATATAAATGTATGGCAAAAACCACTACAACATTGTAAAGTATCTAGCCTCCAACTAAAATCAATAAATTAATTAAAAAAAAAAATCTCCACAACCCAGATAATCACAATGGTGTGATCACTCACCTAGAGCCAGACATCCTGGAATGTGAAGTCAAGTGGGCCTTAGAAAGCATCACTACAAACAAAGCTAGTGGAGGTGATGGAATTCCAGTTGAGCTATTTCAAATCCTGAAAAATGATGCTGTGAAAGTGTTGCACTCAATATGCCAGCAAATCTGGAAAACTCAGCAGTGGCCACAGGACTGGAAAAGGTCAGTTTTCATTCCAATCCCAAAGAAAGGCAATGCCAAAGAATGCTCAAACTACCACATGATTGCACTCATCTCACACACTAGTAAAGTAATGCTCAAAATTCTCCAAGCCAGGCTTCAGCAATACGTGAACCGTGAACTTCCAGATGTTCAAGCTGCTTTTAGAAAAGGCAGAGGGACCAGAGATCAAATTGCCAACATCTGTTGGATCATTAAAAAAGTAGGAAAAGGAGTATGTCAAGGCTGTATATTGTCACCCTGCTTATTTAACTTATGTGCAGAGTACATCATGAGAAACGCTGGGCTGGGGGAAGCACAAGCTGGAATCAAGATTGCCGGGAGAAATATCAATAACCTCAGATATGCAGATGACACCACCTTTATGGCAGAAAGTGAAGAAGAACTAAAGGGCCTCTTGATGAAGGTGAAAGAGGAGAGTGAAAAAGTTTGCTTAAAGCTCAACATTCAGAAAACTAAGGTCATGGCATCCGGTCCCATCACTTCATGGCAAATAGATGGGGAAAGAGTGGAAACAGTGATGGACTTTATTTTTCTGGGCTCCAAAATCACTGTAGATAGTATTGCAGCCATGAAATTCAAAGATGCTTACTCCTTGGAAGGAAAGTTATGACCAACCTAGACAGCATATTGAAAAACAGAGACATCACTTTGTCAACAAAGGTCCATCTATTCAAGGCTATGGTTTTTCCAGTGGTCATGTATGGATGTGCGAGTTGGACTATAAAGAAAGCTGAGGGCCGAAGAATTGATGCTTTTGAACTATGGTGTTGGAGAAGACTCTTGAGAGTCCCTTGAACTGCAAGGAGATCCAACCAGTTTATCCTAAAGGAAACCAGTCCTGGGTGTTTACTGGAAAGATTGATGTTGAAGCTGAAGCTCCAATACTTTGGCCACCTGGTGCGAAAAAGTGACTCATTTGCAAAGACCCTGATGCTGGGAAAGATTGAGGGCAGGAGGAGAAGGGGACGGCAGAACATGAGATGATTGGATGGCATCACCGACTCAATGGGCTTGGGTTTGTGTGGACTCTGGGAGCTGGTGATGGACAGGGAGGCCTGGCGTACTGCAATTCATGAGGTTGCAAAGAGTCGAACATGACTGAGCGACTGAACTGAACTGTGTTAATGTGCATGGGGATCTTGAAGAGGTAAGTAACATTTTCCAAAGTTATTAAAAAACTATTATTGTTAGGTAGTTAGAATAGGACAAAGGAGTCCAAAATGGCAGTGGCTAAAAGACCTTAAAGAAAACAAAGGCCCACAAAAACGAAACAAAAGAAAATCCGAGGACAGAAGTGAGAATCTCAGGTGAAAAAATCAGCCCTTCTGGCTAGCCCAATTTACATAGGGCAGGCTCAGGGGGAGGAGAAAAACCGTTTAAAAAGAGGAGCCCAGATTGAACCCCTCTCTTCTTTTGGGTCGGCCAGCCCTCATGCCTCAAGGATGTATTTTCCTTTGCCTGTCAAATAAAACTGGCCTGTAACTGAGCTGTAACACTTGTCCACCATTTCAAATTTTTGCTGCAGTGAGACAGTACTGAGGAAATTGCACACTCCCTTGACATTATTATTTTTGAGATGCATATCATCCTTTAATGACAGAAATGTAAGGCATTTCTGAGAGGCAGGAAAGGCCAAAGGGAGATGGAACTCCCTTCTCCAAAGAGAGAAGCAACATTGCCCAATGTTGCTTTCCTCTGAGATAAGTTTTCATCTCTATCAGTCACTTTGGTTCTTATCCATTTAAGGCCAATCTTATCTCCAGGGACTAAAAACATCACATTGAATTTTTCATTGTTCCCTATTTTGACTCCCTTTGGCCTCTCTCTTCCACTTAAATGGTGAGATGAGACAGGCAGGGCTGTGACCCCGCCTTGGAGGCACCCTTGACTAAGAAGAGCTAGCATGCGAGGCTCTTGGTTTTGGAGAGAATTATCTGACATTTTGTTCTAGTCCTTATGGTCATTTGCTTGTTTTCTGTCAACTAAATTGACTTTTGTCATTAGAGGATAGGATTAATGGATTTTAGGACATTATGTCATTTACCTTCTTGAACTTAGTGTTAATTACTCAGTCATGTCTGATTCTTTGTGACCCCATGGGCTGTAGACTGCCAGGCTCCTCTGTCCATGGAATTCTCCAGGCAAGAATACTGGAATGGGTAGCCATTTCCTTCTCCAGGGGATCTTCCTGACCCAGAGATCAAACCTGGATCTCCCACGTTGCAGGCAGATTCTTTACTCTGAGCCACCAGGGAAGCTTCAAGAACACTGAAGTGGTTAGCTATTCCCTTCTCCAGGGGATCTTCCTGACCCAGGGATCAAACCCAGTCCTCCTGCCTTGTAGAATTTAGACCTATCTTTAATGAGGCCAGAGTGTTTTTCATGTGATTCTTCCAGCTAACAGGCCTTTGAAAGTTATTTTGATCTCATAAGTTTGTTAATTAGACCACCAAATCTATGGTACAATTTTCTCAGGTGTTTCACAGGACAATAGAAGACAAATTAAGGGTATATTATTCGTGGTCCAGGTCGCCTATCTCCCTCCTCTCAACCAGTTTTCACACTGAGTCCCAGAAAGCAGTTCTTGATAAATCAGTCTCCTGTTGTCTTCCTATTTCTTATTATCAGCATTGTCCTCGTAGTCATCAAATTTCAAAATCTTAGACATTTCCTTCCTTATCTCCAGCCTCTAATTCAATGTCGTTTCTTTTAAAAAGTTTCCCTGATTGTCTTAGTTTGGATATACTGTCCCAGATCATAAGTTGTTTGAGAATGGTCTATACATCTTAACTAGTCAATGAGCTCACTGAGGAAAAGGAGTGGGTTGTTCACCTTACTGTTTCCAGAAATGCATATAGGAGTCAATGAATGTTGGCAAAAAAAATTAGGAAAAAAGGTACAAATTATTTAATTAATTTGCATATGAAAGAAGCCAATGCTAACTTTATAATAATTTTCTGAGCCATTCTTAATGATACTACTCTTTTACCTCAACTATAGCCATCATCTTCTGCAATGAATATCTTGTTCTTATTCTCTACAATTTCAGTTTATTGTATCACCTTCTATCTGGCCTATGACACTGCATCATCTGCCTGATTATTTCATCCTTTTACTTGAAAACTCTCAATCACTCCCCAGTGATATAATCCTTGATAATATCCAAACAAAAATAGACACACTCTTAACTTTTCTCTCACTTATTATAAGGATACATATTACCTGGAATGGGACGATCTAGTCTAACTCTTTCTCATGATGTCTTTCTCTCTTCATGAGTCTATTGTCATCTCTAAACCTTTCTCTACCAATCAGATTCCCATTTTAAGTGAGACCATTCCCATTAAAATGAGCCCATTTAAATTTTCTGATCATGAATATCATGACCCCTTCAGATCCTTCTCCTAATTGTGACAGTTGTGCTTCAGTCTCCACCACCCATGGCCTAGTCTCACTGTATTTCTTAATTCAAGCTCACTGGCTCAGCTTGATTATTTTCACAGAATATTGAATAGTATTTGCATAAAATATTTGTTTTCTGAGAGCATGGCAAGGAGGTAGGGTTTTATGATTAAGGAAAACAATCAATAAGAACTACCGTTTAGTAGAGCTAAAGGCAGCGCAGACAATCGGAAAATGGGATATAGAATGAAAGGCACTGATGTTGGATCCAGTCTGCATGGCTAGCAGTTACAAGCCATATGTCCTTGGGGCAAGTTTCTTAATCTCTTGTTAGCTTAATTTCTTCATTTGTATATTGATAATTCTAATAAGACCAACCTCAGATGAAAGGGAGAACTGGCTGCAACATAAGTCACCCCACTGATTGCCATGTTTGGTTTGACATAACTAGCAAGGCAGGGGCCTTCACAACTCCATGTGTATCCTCCCTATACCTGTGCACAGGTACAGTAGGTGCACCTGTACCACCTACTTGGTGGAAGAGGACAACCTTACTGATAGAGGAGGATGATCACACTGTCAAATGCACACTAGGAGCTGTACTCCCTTGCTAGAACCTCCAAACAAGATCTCCAATAAGAACAACCTCATAGGGTTCTTGTGAGCATTAAAGGACTATATATATGCATAAAGCACATAAAATAACATCTGACCCATGATAAGCACTATAAAGTTTTAAAAGGTTAGTTATTATTTAACTCCATCAAGACCTAGCTTAAATGAAATTTCTAATCCAAACTTATACTGTACACCTGACTCACTACCATTCCTGGAATAACTAAAGCATAGTTATTAAGTTTTCTCCTCTGCGACTGTTCTCCTTGCATTATACTGAGTGATTCAGTCTATCTCTCTCTCTCATGTTATTTGCTTCCCCCACCTGGGAATAACACATATCAAATATTTCCTTAATTTAACTCTACTTAAAAGGAAATCTTAGGGTGAAATTATGCATTTTGGCAAATATGGTACTTTCTTTCATGGTTCCAGGAGATGCACTTAATATTAAAGAATATGATTAGATCTTTGTAATTCTTTTTTCCCCCACATTGCAAATTGCTCATCTGAAAAGGGGAACTCAGCACCTCATCTGGTCTGCTGAGCTCACTCTATGTTGATCTGAAATGTTCTCCCTCACTTACTAGACAAAGATAGAGTCAATGTGCACAATTAACACTGGCAAAGTCTGATATTCCAGCTCATCAATTTCTATTATAAATAATATCTTATGGAAGACTTGTAGTTGTTTAAACTAGATGACTAATTGCAATAAGGTGTCCAACTTACTGTTTAAAGGATCAATTACTTCAATATTCGAGTAAAGGGGAGTATTAAATCTAATGTAGTTGTTGAAGTTGTATAAATGTTCATTAAACTTTATGAGTAATAGTATTCAAGTCTGTTTGTCTCAGGAAATATTTGTTTATGATAAATGCTTAATTTCCAAGCCACTCTTTTTTATGAGGGAGAGGTAAAATGGTCAAGAGACACTACAAATTAAATAATGCAAGATGTTCTATTAGATAAAATTTATTGCATAAGTAACTCCATTTATGCCTAGTAGTGGTCAACATGTAGATTCTGACCACTCCCTCTTTTAGAATTCATGATATATTTTGGTAGAGCTTGAAAATAAAACATTACCCTCTTCTTTGAATACCCAAATAGTGTGAAGGTGTTTTAATGTCCAGAGACCCACTAGGTGTTCAACATTACAAATACAGATTTCTACCTTGTCTTCACATTTAATTCAAGACCACATTGGTTGATTTTTGAAATTAATTCTTATATGACAGAAATGAGGATGAATAGGAATTTTGGAAAGAAAAATAATAGTGACCAAGGGAAAACTCCCATCTAGCAAAGGATCAGTTCTGTTCAGTTCAGTCTCTCAGTCGTGTCCAACTCTTTGCAGCCCCATGGACTGCAGCACGCCAGGCCTCACTGCCCATCGCCAACTCCCAGAGTTTACTCAACCTCAGGTACATTGAGGAGGTGATGTCATACAACCATCTCATCCTCTGTCATCCCCTTCTCCTCCTGCCTTCAACCTTTCCCAACATCAAGGTCTTTTCAAATGAGTCAGTTCTTTGCAACAGGTGGCCAAAGTATTGGAGTTTCACCTTCAGCATCAGTCCTTCCAATGAATATTCAGGACTGATTTCTTTTAGGATGGACTGGTTGGATCTCCTTCAATTCAAAAGTATCAATTCTTTGGTGTTCAGCTTTCCTTATGGTCCAACCCTCAAATCCATACATGACTAGTGGAGAAACCATGGCTTTGACTAGACAGACCTTTGCTGGCAAAGTAATATCTGTGCTTTTTAATATGTTATCTAGGTTGGTCACATCTTTTCTTCCAAAAAACAAGCGTCTTTTAATTTCATGGCTATAGTCACCATCTGCAGTGATTTTGGAGCCAAAGAAAATAAAGTCTGCCACTGTTTCCATTGTTTCCCCATCAATTTGCCATGACATGAAGGGACCAGATGCCATAATCATAGTTGTTTTTAATGTTGAATTTCAAGCCAAGTTTTTCAGTCTCCTCATTCATATTCAGCAAGAGGCTCTTTAGTTCTTCTTCGCTTTCGGCCATAAGGGTGGTGTCATCTGCATATCTGAGGTTATTGATATTTCTGCCAACAATCTTGATTCCAGCTTGTGCTTCAGCATTTCTCAAGATGTACTCTGCATATAAGTTAAATAAGCAGGGTGACAATATACAGCCTTGACGTACTCCTTTTCCTATTTGGAACCAGTCTGTTGTTCCATGTTAAGTTCGTGAAATTTGAGACATTGTACAGGAGACAGGGATCAAGACCATCCGCAAGATAAAGAAATGCAAAGAGGCAAAATGGCTGTCTGAGGAAGCCTTACAAATAGCTGTGAAAAGAAGAAAAGCGAAAAGCAAAGCAGAAAAGGAAAAATATGCCAATTTGAATGCAGAGTTCCAAAGAATAGCAAGGAGAAAGAACGCCTTCCTCAGTGATCAGTGGAAAGAAATGGAAACAATAGAATGGGAAAGACCAGAGATCTCTTCAAGAAAATTAGAGATACCAAGGGAATATTTCATGCAAAGATAGGCTCAGTAAAGGACAGAAATGGTATGGACCTAACGGAAGCAGAAGACATTAAAAAGACATCGCAAGAATACACAGAAGAACTATACAAAAAAGATCTTCACCAACCAGATAATCATGATGATATGATCACACACCTAGAGCCAGACATCCTGCTATGTGAAGTCAAATGGGCCTTAGAAAGCATCACTACAAACAAAGCTAGTGGAGGTGATGGAATTCCAGTTGAGCTATTTCAAATCCTGAAAGAGGATGCTGTGAAAGTGCTAAACTCAATATGTCAGCAAATTTGGAAAACTCAGCAGTGGCCACAGGCCTGGAAAAAGTCAGTTTTCATTCCAATCCCAAAGAAAGACAGTACCAAAGAACACTCAAACTACCACACAATTGCACTCATCTCTCACGCTGGCAAAGTAATGCTCAAAATTCTCCAAGCCAGGCTTCAACAACATGTGAACCATGAACTTCCAGATGTTGTAACTGTTTTTAGAAAAAGCAGAGGAACCTGAGATCAAATTGCCAACTTCCGTTGGATTATCGAAAAAGCAAGAGAGTTCCAGAAAAACATCTATTTCTGCTTTATTGACTATGCCAAAGGCTTTGGGTGTGTGGATCACCACAATCTGTTGAAAATTCTTAAAGAAATGGGAATACTAGACCACATGAACTGCCTTTTGAGAAATCTGTATACAGGTCAGAAAAGAACAGTTAGAACTGGACATGGAAGAACAGATTGGTTCCAAATATGAAAAGGAGTACATCAAGGCTATATATTTTCACCTTGCTTTTTAACTTTTATGCAGAGTGAATCATGAGAAAGGCTGTGCTGGATGAAGCATAAGCTGGGATTAAGATTGCTGGGAGAAATATCAATAACCTCAGATATGGAGATGATACCACTCTTATGGCAGAAAGTGAAGAAGAACTAAAGAGCTTCTTGATGAAAGTGAAAGAAGAGAGTGAAAACATTGGCTTAAAGCTCAACATTCAGAAATCAAAGATCATGGCATCCAGTCCCATCACTTCATGGCAAATAGATGGAGAAACAGTGGAAACAGTGACAAAATTTATTTTCTTGGGTTTCAAAATCACTGAAGATTGTGATTGCAACCATGAAATTAAAAGATGCTTACTCCTTGGAAGAAAAGTTATGACCAAACTAGATAGCATATTAAAAAGCAGAGACATTACTTTGCCAGCAATGGTCCATCTAGTCAAGGCTATGGTTTTTCCAGTAGTCATGTATGGATATGAGAGTTGGACTGTAAACAAAGCTGAGTGCTGAAGAATTGATGCTTTTGAACTGCAGTGTTGGAGAAGACTCTTGAGAGTCCCTTGGACCGCAAGGAGTTCCAACCAGTCCATCCTAAAGGAGATCAGTCTTGAATATTCATTGGAAGGACTGATGCTGAAGCTTTAACTCTAATACTTTGGCCACCTGATGTGAAGACCTGACTCACTGGAAAAGACCCTGATGCTGGGAAAGATTGAAGGTGGGAGGAGAAGGGGATAACCTAGGATGAGATGGTTGGATGGCATCACTGACTCAATGGACATGAGTTTGAGTAAACTCCAATTGTTGGTGTTGGACAGGGAAGCCCGGCGTGCTGCAGTCCATGGGGTCACAAAGTGTTGGACTCAACTGAGCGACTGTACTGAACTGAAACTACGGTGGAGGTAATGAAGATAATGACGACCTCCTTCAAAGGTCCCATGCATGCACTGCTACACTCAGTGTCCCTTGCCTTGCAGCAGGCCACCACCGACCCACGCCTCCACTGAAGACTCCTGGACACTCACAGGCAAGTTGGCAAGTCTGGGTCAGTCTCTTAGGGGGTCACTGCTCCATTCTCCTGGGTCCTGGTGCACACAAGATTCTGTTTGTGCCCTCCAAGGGTCTATTTCCCAGTCCTGGCAGCTCTATTGTGGAGTTAATGGCAACCTCCTCCAAGTGAGCTTATGCCTTACCCAGGGCTACTGTACCCAGAGCCCCTGCCCCTGCAACAGTCTACTGCTGACCCGTACCTCCACAGGAGACACTCAAACACAATTCTCTCTGTCTCTGTGGGGTCTCTGGGTCCTGGTGTGCACAAGGTTTGTTTGAGCTCTCTGAGCATCTGGCAGGTATGGGGTTTGATTCTAAAAGTGATTTCACCCCTCCTACTGTCTGGCTGGGGTTTCTCCTTTGTTCTTGGACATGTGGTAGCTCCTCACACTTGCTCGAGCACCGCGCAGCTGCTGATCCAGTGCCCACTGTCTTGCTGGGGCTTCTCTGCCCTCGGACATGGGGTATTTAGTGATTCTTTAAATGTGAAAATGCAATTATCAATTGTTCTAAAGCAAAGAACAAACTCGAACTCTAGTTAAACTAAACTGAGAAATAAGAATGGCATAGGGAAACTGTGACAACCAACAGCAAGGCTGAAATACCAGGCTGTAGCAGGTTCCAAAATATAGGTTGCACAGACTTGGCCATTTTCCAGATGGATGCCCTTTGCTGCCACCATGAGCACCGAGAACATTGCCAATACATAGCTAGACACTCACTGCCCCACCCCCATGCTCTCCACTCTGCCACTACCATCTCTGGCTGGCTTTACTTCAAATGATCCTCTATTAAAACATATTCACAATATATTCCTACATTTCAGAGGATGTATTTCACCTGTTGAAAGTTAAATATGATTTTTAACATACTGAGTGAATTACACATCATTTCTATAGACTATTGTGAATTTTTAAATATTATTACAGTATTAATACTGTTCAGTGTGTATTTGGGTGTGTGTGCATGTGTTTATAGTTCTAGGGTTTTTTTTTTTTTTTAAGATTTTCCTTACTCTCATAATCCCCAGCAAGTTAGAGAACCTAAAGATGATCTGGAGAAAAATGCAACAATGTGTAATTACTATTTTATGTTTCAGTAGTGAACACAGTCAAGATAGTTCAAAAAGAAGACAATCAGTAATCGTATAAGTGAAAACTTGTACCTCTTAAAATGATCAATAGATTGGGGGAAGATATGGCTCTTTAAATATGTGAATCATCTTTAAATATGCAAACATATATTTAACATAAATACATTAATCATGTATAAAGAGCAGTTACATTTGATATACACAATGGCTTAAAAAGGAAGCAATGAGATTAATTTTGAAAGTTATTTTGGAGTAATAAGTTATTCATATAAATGAAACATACTTTTGGTATTTTTTTTCTGGTAAAGATGAAGAATATGGATTAATATTTCCTTATGTAAACAAGGAGAAGTATGTCAATTAATAATTGTAGCTGGAAAATCATCTCATAACACAAGGTAGACTGGACCACATAGATAAGCAACTGGCGATCTTGTCTACATCGCAGTGTCAAGACCTACTGAACTCATTTATACAGGCAATCATGTGCTACTGAATGTTTAACAGTTAGCTTTCTGATTGTAATTTCAGCATTAATGTTGGTTGATTTTTTTATAAGTGAAATAAAGGTGTATACCAGAACCTTGGGTGTTTGTCAATGATGTGAATGATTATTTTACTAAATTAGGCAATAGCTTTTGCATGGTGGAAGAATATTCTCTCCTTTTTTTTATGCTGTTTACATTGAAAAATACACAAAAATCTCTACCTTTTTAAGTTGAGACTTCATTATTAACATCTGAACCCTTTATACATATGATTGAACAACGCATTTAAATTTGTAAGTTTATTAAGATAGTGAAGAAGAACTAAAGAGCCTCTTGATGAAAGTGAGAGGAGAATGAAAAAGTTCGCTTAAAGCTCAACGTTCAGAAAACTAAGATCATGGCATCTGGTCCCATCACTTCATGGGAAATAGATGGCGAAACTGTGGAAACAGTGTCAGACTTTATTTTGGGGGGCTCCAAAATCACTGCTGATGGTGATTGCAGCCATGAAATTAAAAGATGCTTACTCCTTGGGAAGAAGGTTATGACCAACATAGATAGCATATTTAAAAGCAGAGACATTACTTTGCCAACAAAGACCCGTCTAGTCAAAGCTATGGTTTTTCCAGTGGTCATGTATGGATGTGAGAGTTGGACTGTGAAGGAAGCTGAGTGCCAGAGAATTGATGCTTTTGAACTGTGGTGTTGGAGAAGACTCTTGAGAGTCCCTTGGACTGCAAGGAGATCCAACCAGTCCATCCTAAAGGAGATCAGTCCTGGGTGTTCATTGGAAGGACTGATGTTGAAGCTGAAACTCCAATATTTTGGCCACCTTATGCAAAGAGTTGACTCATTGGAAAAGACCCTAATGGGGCAGGAGGAGAAGGGGATGACAGAGGATGAGATGGTTGGATGGCATCACCGACTCGTTGGACATGGGTTTGGGTAAATTCCAGGAGGTGGTGATGGACAGGGAGGCCTGGAGTGCTGCGATTCATGGGGTCGCAAAGACTCAGACACGACTGAGCGACTGAACTGAATAAGATGTTTCTAGTGAATGTATAGATCTAGTTTAGGCACGTATTAAGTTATTGATTCAGTTTTAACTTATGTTTTGCCAAATAAATTTAAAGAATATAAAAGATTATAATGATAATATAGAGATGGTATTTTATACACTCGTTGTTGGCCAGTCACTAAATCATGTCTGGCTCTTTGTGACCCCATGGACTGCAGCATGCCAGCCTCCTCTGTCCTCCACTATCTCTTGCAGTGTGCTCAAATTCATGTCTGTTGAATGAATTGGTGATGCTATCTAACCATCTCATCCTCTGCACCCCCTTCTCCTTCTGCCTTCAACCTTTCCCAGCATCAGGGTCTTTTCCAATCAGTCAAGTCTTCACATCAGGTGGCCAAATATTGGAACTTCAGCTTCATCATCAGTCCTTCTAACAAATATTCAGGGTTGATTTCCTTTTGGAATGACTGGTTTGAACACCTTGCTGTCCAAAAGACTCTCAAGAATCTTCTCCAGCACCAAAATTTGAAAGCATCAGTTCTTTGGTGCTAAGCCTTCTTTATGGTCCAACTCTCACATCCATACATGACTACTGAAAAAACCATAGCTTTGACTATACTGACCTTTGTCAGCAAAGTGATGTCTCTGATTCTTAATACACTGTCTAGGTCTGCCATAGTTTATACAAATATTTTTTAATAACTGGGTGATGATAATGATACTTTGTTAAAATTTATTTTATTAAGTAGAAGAAAGTAGTATAAAATATGTCGCTAAAGTGTGATTCTGGATCTCTTTCTGGTCAGAATCTCTTTGAGATTCTAATGAACACAGAAATATGCATACAATATTTTAAGTTAAATATCTGAGAGTTCAATAATCCCAGGGTTTCAAAATGCACATAAGCATGCACATGCACTCAATTTCCATCTGATACAAGCATTTTTTTTGTTTATTTTGTTGAAAAGCAAAGATAGGCTAAGTTTTTTTCCATAGCCCAAATAGATTCATTCTTGAAATGGAGGAAAAACACCACATCAATAACTAACACAATTTAAAACTTCCTATCTTTTTCCAGCAAATTAAGCCAAAGTATCTAATCAGTCCAATGTGTTTAAACGGAGTAAACTTGATCTAATTATGTGGTTCCTTTCTTCTTAAAGCATGTCTTGGTGGAAGATGTGAATCATTAAAAGTTGTGATACACCCTGCCAATAGAACCTGGTAATTAAGTTTATACATAAAACACATAAACTCACAAGTTCTATTTTAAGCTTCTATTAGATCAGAAACCAAAGGTAAGACAAATACTTGAAGTCAAACGATATTTTCAGCATACACACATGCTATTTTTACAAAGGGAAATTCATTCTTTCAGCACATGCAACATCTTAAATGCTAAAGCAGAGAAAAATCTTCTTTTTACCTGTAAAAGAAGGCATTCTTACTGAGGCAAGAATCATATTAATAGCATTTTCCAAAAACATAAAATCATGCTTAAAAATCAGGATAATCATGTATAAGACGGTGAAGGCAATGGCACCCCACTCCAGTATTCTTGCCTAGAAAATCCCATGGACGGAGGAGCCTGGTAGGCTACAGCCCATGGGGTCGCTAAGAGTCAGACACGACTGAGCGACTTCGCTTTCACTTTTCCCTTTCATGCACTGGGGAAGGAAATGGCAACCCACTCCAGTATTCTTGCCTGGAGAATCCCAGGGACGGCAGAGCCTGGTGGGCTGCCGTCTATGGGGTCGAACAGAGTTGGACGCGACTGAAGCGACTTAGCAGCAGCAGTAGCAGCAGCATGTATAAGAATAATACAAATATGTCTTCTATTTCTAGGCTACGATCTAAAATAGTGACAAAAAAAGGGAGAAAGCTGCTGTTCTGTATAAATGTCAGGATTTTTAACCACCAACTCGGGAATACTTTTCCAATTAGGTAGCCATCCGCCATCATGTGAATATTCTTAGGATGTAGTGTTCTGAATTCCAAGAGAAAGACAAGGAGACAGATAGTGCCCCTCTTTACTGTCATGGAATTTAAGCTATACTCAATTATACATAATGTATGCTCAGATAATTTGTGTTCATAAAAGCAGTCTTGGAGCTGAAGATTTGGGGAGATTAGAAATCATTCACAAAGGAGTCAGGGAGAGCTTAGCTGCTGGGCCCTCCTGGAGCTGGTCAAGCACACATACCAAACTTTTATTGAGTCGTGAACGTTGCCATGCCTCTGCTGGCTACCTTGACTGGTATCTGCCATTATCCTGATTTTTGTTGTTGGTTCTGAGAGTTATTCTGTATTAATCAAAAATTTCATTTTGGACTTAATTTAGAAGTGCATTCTGTAAATGAAAACCAAACATGTTTACTAATACACATTTATGGGACGAGAAGACTATAAGAATTTGTGGCCATCCCATGAAAGATAACGATAAAAGTATACTATATCAAAATAAACTGTAATACATATCAAGAACAAAAGATAAACATAAATAAAGGGGAAAAGATGAGAGCAATAGCCTTTTAAAATATCCTTGAACATAATAGACTAAGCAAAATTATTAACTTTTTATGATCAATACAGAAAGATTTTCCAAAATAAGTGAAATACTGTTAGAGACTATTTAAGGTCAGAGAAACAAAAGATGGGGACCAGTGTTGGGGGGGAGAGCCAGCATTAAAAGGAAATAATTTCAAGCTTGTGGCATTGCTTTGAGACAGGGAAAAAACTCAAAAATGGGAGTAAAGAAAACTTAACCTTACTCTTCCTGGAAAACAAAGTTCAGAAAATTGTTTGAATTTAAAAATAGAAAGATGAGGAAAAGAAATACATATCCCTTAATGGGAGGGTTATGATGTACAGAATAAGGACCAGGTGCTTAAATGGGAAGACAGGTAAACTGCCAAGGGCTCAGAGAAGGTGTAGTATGTTCAAATTAGCCTGTACTAGAATACCTTTCACAGTAGAAATTATGGTAGACTTCCAGGACAGAGGCTCAGTGGTTGAGAAGAATACTGAAAGAATATCTTATGAAGTGACAGTTCCAGAAATAATTCTAGAAGAAATGACACTATCTAGGACAGTAATCAAGGTGACATAGGAAGGGTGCCTGAGGGAAGCTATATGAAGAAGCAGAGGGATATTACAACCAAATGTACATGACAACCAAAAGGAAGATGCACTGAAAATCACTTTATGTCTTCATGTGAGCTGTCAGCAGAATGATACCTTTTTGTCCAATTAGTTGGATGTCATACAAGTAGGAAGAAATTTAATATATGTATGGGGAATCTATCTTCATCATGTGTACCTGAAGTTGACAACAGATCACACAATCAAATTTGAAGTACAAATAGATGCTATAGAAAACTAGACACAAAATATAAGTGTGAGGTTGAGGGAATGGCTCCAGCATATACCCTATCCTCTGTCCACTACAATGGGCATAGTCTTTCTTCTCATAAAGAAGTAAGGAAGAAACAACAATCACAGTTGAAATCAGAAGAGTAAGGCTCATTAGGCTGGCCATTGGAAGCATAAAGACATTATTATTTTATTACTAAAAACTTGAAGTTCAACTTGAAAGCTGAAGAAGGCATTTACTTTCTTTTTCTTTTGATGATATATTTCTGTGATGTTCCAATATTTTATTTTTAAACATTAAACTTAATATATGAAATTCTTGACAGAAGTTCACTGTGTCTCCTGATGAGTATTTTATCTTGATATTTTGTACACAAAGGCAGCCTTGAATATACTCCCAGGAACACCTACTCTTCTCATTGATCAAACTTTGAGCAAAGCTTTAACATAAAGAGAGAATATTGCATTATATGATACTAAGAAGCCTTCTTAGTAAAATAGTTAGGCAGATAATAAGGTAAGGGCACCATCTTCAAAGATTAAAATGAATCTTTAAAAGAAAACAGGCAGCTTTGCATCTGCATTTTTGTCTGTAATTTAAGAGAAATCAATATTTGGGAGTTATAGAAGAAAATATCTAGGAAAATGTCAGAGTAGTGTGAAAGAACCTAAAAGAGAGGTGTTTTATATTGATGTGTCAGTGATGGTCTCTCCTAAGCAATAAGTGTGACCTGAAGAATGATTAGCATCTGGCTGAGTAAACAGTGGCCAAAAGAATATTCAAGATAAAAAGTACTATGTGTGTAAAAGCTTCAGTGAAAAAATTAGCTGGAGGCAAACTGAAAATTTATAGAGGGCTAGACTGTAACGAGTAAAAGAGGAAAAATGGTTTGAGGTGAGTAGTTATGGGTAAGGCCTTTATACCATGTTAAGGATTTGAATCATACGCTAACTGTAATAAGAAATTATTAAAAGATTTAATGCAGAGGTTTTATATGAAATGATAGAGAGTAAAAGTGAAAGCAAGGACACCAGGAAACTTGTTTCTATTGTCCAAGAGAAATGATTACACCTTAAATTGGGTAGGGTAAGTGAAGTAAAAAAAAAAAAAGGATGGATTAAAGTAAAAGGATTTAATGGGAAATTTCAAGTCAAGAGTTCAGGTGAAGGACAAATAATGGAGGACAAGATTTCTGGACCAAACAACTAAGTGGGGCAGAGGTGGAAAGAGTAAAGGTGTATCAGAAACTCAGTATTGAATATGGATATTTTGAGATGTTGTAACACACATGAATGATAATGTAAGTAAACTTCTGGATATATGAGGCTGAAAATGAAAAAAAATCTACTAGAGAAATAAATTTAGGAGCAGGCACATGAAAGGCTTTGAAAGTTTATAGGAAAGGGTAAAGGTGAGAAGTAAAAGCAAAGATAAGGATGCCAAGGATTGAGCCCCGGCATCACAGGAGAGTGGCTATGAAAGTTCAGATTGGTAGGAGGAAAACCAGGAGAATGTGCTATCAAATCTCTTTTCATAAACAAATACAGTGTTTCTCGAATAGATTCTTTTTTTTTTTTTTGATAGATTCTTAGGCCACAAGGAAAATCTCAATAAATGATAACATTTAGCCAAGTAAACTGACATACTGACTTAATGGACATGAGTTTGAGCAAGTTCCGAGAGATGGTGAAGGACAGGGAAGCCTGACATGCTCTAGTCCATGGAGTTGCAGAGTCAGACACAACTGACTGAACAACAACAAACTGATACACAAATATAAATATCAAAACCTCAAAAACATGATCCATAAAAGAAAAATATGATTAGTTGGACTTTTGTTTAAAGTAAAAACTTCTGTTCTATGAAAGGCACTGATAAGAGAAGGGGAAAAATACCCCACGATTGGAGGGGTAAATACTTGCAAAACACATAATCATGTGTTAGAATGCAAAGAAACAGAAACTCTTATGCATTGCTACTGGGAATGCAAAAGGGTATAGCCACTTCCAGAGGCAGTTTTGTAGTTTCTTACAAAATCAGACATAATCTTACCATCAGTTCAGTTCATTCGCTCAGTCATGTCCGACTCATTGGGACCCCATGAACCTCAGCACACCAGGCCTCCCTGTCTATCACCAACTCCCAGAGTTCACCCACACCCATGTCCATTGAGTCAGTGATGCCATACAACCATCTCATCTTCTGTCATCCCCTTCTCCTCCTGCCCTCAATCTTTCCCAGCATCAGGGTCTTTTCCAATGAGTCAGCTCTCCGCATGAGGTGGCCAAAATATTGGAGTTTCAGCTTCAGCATCAGTCCTTCCAGTGAATACCCAGGACTGATCTCCTTTAGGATGGACTGGTTGGATCTCCTTGCAGTTCAAGGGACTCTCAAGAGTCTTCTCCAACACCACAGTTCAAAAGCATCAATTCTTCGGCTCTCAGCTTTCTTTATAGTCCAACTCTCACATCCATACATGACTACTGGAAAAATCCTAGCTTTGACTAGACGGACCTTTGTTGGCAAGCAATGTCTCTGTTTTTTAATACGCTATCTAGGTTGGTCATAACTTTTCTTCCAAGGAGTAAACAACTGAATTTCATGGCTACAGTCACCATCTGCAGTGATTTTGGAGCCCAGAAAAATAAGCCAGCCACTGTTTCCACTGTTTCCCCATCTATTTGCCATGAAGTGATGGGACCAGATCCCATGATCTTAGTTTTCTGAATGTTGAGTTTTAACCCAACATTTTCACTCTCCTCTTTCACTTTCATCAAGAGATTCTTTAGTTCTTCTTCGCTTTCTACCATATGGGTGGTGTCAATCTGCATATCTGAGGTTATTGATATTTCTCCCAGCAATCTTGATTCCAGTTTGTGCTACATCCAGCCCAGCATTTCTCATGATGTACTCTTCATATAAGTTAAATAAGCAGGGTGACACTATACAGCCTTGACGTACTCCTTTCCTTGTTTGGAACCAGTCTGTAGTTCCATGTCCAGTTCTAACTGTTGCTTCCTGACCTGCATGAACTTTCAGATGTTCAAGCTGGATTTAGAAAATGCAGAGGAACCAGAGATCAAATTGCCAACATCTGTTGGATCATAGAAAAATTCTAGAAGTGGTGACAGGCAATAAACAAGATCAATAATAATAACAAAAATGTCACAAATTAGAAAGTAATAGTGTTTTAAAAGACAAAGCAGAAAGTCAAACTGGAAACTATGGTGGGAGTGGGGGAGGTCTCAGCTTTAGACACAGTAGCCAGGAAAGTTCCCACTGAGGTGATAATATTTGAGAAATGAACTGAAGGAAATATTTTGAAGCAAGTTATTGGCTCTCTGAAGGTGAGCATTCCAGGCAGATGAAATACAAACTGAAATATGGAATGCAAAGATGGAAGCGTACCCGGCTTATTCAAGAAGCAGCACGATTACCTACACAGAAGGAATGGAGTAAGCAAGGGGCAGATTTGTAGAAGATCAGGTCAAAGAGGTAATCAGGTATTGTAAGTAATTGTAAGAACTATGTCTCTTATCTATCTGAGATTAGATAGCTTTGGAGAGTTTTGAAGAAAGGAATAATATGGATGAACGTGTTTTAAAGAATCTCTGATTTAAGAATATACTTTAGGAGAACAGGCATGAAATCGAGGGGACAGATTAGATAAGTGGGCATTGCCATCATCAAGATGAGATATGATTATTATTTGGATAAAGTAATTTCAATGGAAGTAATAAGTAGTAGATTCTGCAGAGATTATATAGGCAGAGCTGACAAGATATGATGACACATTGGATGTGGCATATAAAAAAAAGAAATAAAGTGACCATAAGGCTTCTATCCTGAGCACACTGAAGATAGAGTTGTCATTTGCTACTATGAAGAAGTCTGAGATATAAGCGGATTTGGGGATCGTGTCATTCCAGGACATATTGAGCTGGAGATGCCTGTTAAACATCCAAGTAGGCAGCTTGATAAATTATTCTAGAGCTCAAGGAGAGGTCTTGTCTGGAGCTATAAATCTGAGAATCATGGAAATCATCAGAATATACAGGTATTCACCCCAAAAAAAGTGGATAAAAAGTAAAAATAGAACAGTTTGAAGGACTCTGAAGCAGTTCAAACTGTAGAGGTCAGGGAAACAAGAACCAGAGAACTTGACCGGTGAGCTAGAGGAAAAAGAAGCAAGCATGTAATACTGAAAGTGAAAAAATCTGTATTAATTCTGTTACATGCTGCTTAAGTTCAAGTATTAATAACAAGGACCGAGAATTGACCACTAGATTTAACAACGCGGAGGTCATTATTCACCTTGACAAGATCATGCTCAGAGACTAGCTGAGGCGAAACTTGACTAAGGTCATAACAATTGACATCCTTTTCAATGATTATTTCTGTGAAAAGGGTAAAAATAAGTCAAGATCTGGCAAGAAGAGTCAAGAAAATGCTGTCTTTGCGGGTGGAAAATTAACAGCATCTTCGTATGCTTATGGAAATAATCTAGGAGATGTGGAGAACTGCTGAATAGCTCATAAGATGACTTATATTTTAACATTTCCACTCTAGCATTTGGGTGGAGAATATATTTTAGAGGGACAGAATTGAACTTGAACTAAGTAGCTTGAACTTGAATTAAGCAGCTTGAACTAAGCAGCAAGATGGAAGTGATGAGAAGTAATTAGATTCAGGACAGATTTTGAAGCTAAAGGGGAAAAAATGATAAGTTAATTAATTTCCTTGAGTAAGTGGTAGGAGATGAAGTCTAATGAATAAGTGGATAAAGTTAGCTTTAAATGAAAGCATGGACGTGTAGCCATAAAAACAAGGGAACATGTATGTGAGGAGCTAAGTGTACAGATGGGATGGAGCACTATGAATGTTCTTGTCCCTTTGTTTCTTTTTTCTCAGTAACACAGGAAAATAATTGTAAAGTTACGGTGTGGGACATCTAGGAGTGGGTTAAGGAAAGAGGAGAATGAGGGAAATCACCATTAGGAAGATAGAAGATAGAATAACTTTTGCTAGGTACATTTAAGTGTTCATTTGAGGTACATGATTATGAATTTATAGTCAGACTAGCTGGAAGGTTTTGTTTTCCTTCAGTTGTTTTCAGCTATGTGAGAATAAACTCAGAATTTGGTTTAGCCAGCATGTAGCTTAGCCAGACCAGTACAAGCAAGAGAGGGGCGAGAAACTGACAGAGTGTTCAAGGACATATTCAACTGCTATTACTGCCATAGCAAATCACCACAAATTTAGTGGCTGAACACAACACAAACGCATAATCTTTGAGTTCAGAACTCTGACAGGGGTCTCACTGGGTTAAAATCAAGGTGTCAACAGGGCTGCATTCTTTTCTGGAGATTCCCAGGAGTTTACATTTCTTGGCATATTCTAAAGAGGGCCCAAATTTCTTGCCTCATGGTCCCATTTTTACATCTTCTTATCCAGTAATGGTTTTTCATGTCTTCATGCCTTTTTTGCATTATAGTCTCTCTCTCTCAGACCAGAGGAGGAAAATATTCTCCTCTTTAAGGACTCATGTGATTGTGTTGTATAACCTCTTCATTTTAATGCTCTTAGCTTAATGACATTTACAAATGTTCTTTTCCATGGTTTTCTTTCAAGTCAGAGTTCTAATTTTCACAATTTTGCCAGTATTTTTGTTGCATTTATGAAGTGGATTTATGGAGGTCTTCCCTCACTCCAACATTCAAGAAATCCTTCCCCTACTGCTATTTGGAGAATGGGCTAGAAGGCCTTGTAGATGAAGGAAGATTCCAATTAATTGGCTATTGGAAATTCCCTGATGGCTCAGCGGGTAAAGAATCCACCTGCAAGGCAGGAGGCACAGAATACACAGGTTTTGATCCCTGGTTCGGGAAGATGCCCTGGAGGAAGAAGTGACAACCCACTCCAGTATTCTTGCCTGAAAAAAATCCCAAAGACAGGGGAGCCTGGTGGGCTACAGTCCATGGAGTCGCAAAGACTCAGACACGACTGAGCAGCAGCAGTGCCCTGAGGAAGAATGGGGAGGCTTTGGGCTGGGTAGTTCCACAGCTGTGAAGGTGAGAACTGAAAAGACTGATGTATATTTTTCCTTCTAAATTTTGTATTACTTATTTTCTCTCTCATTCAATCAGAGATATAAGAGAAAGCAATAAAGTTTTCATGCTTTTACTTCGCATGTATCACTAATTCTTAGGAGAAAAAGTCCCAATTCCCATAAATATTTCCTAAAAAGCCCTAGCTTTTTAAATTCTTTGTCTGTAAGCAATAGACTCTTTCTTACATGGACAGCAGGCCTTCATGTAAGTCTATCCAGATTTGTTGAATTTCTCCTTACTTAAGCACAAGCTTTCAGTTGTGTAATTTCCAGGCACTTGTTATAGCTACACCTTTCTCTCTTCAGCCCAGGTGTACACACCCATGAAGTCTGACTGCTCCATTGAGGGTACAGTTTAGTACCTTCTGTCTCAACTTTAGGGCTTTCTGGATTAGGAAGTCCCTGTTTCATTCAGTTGTCTATAGTTCTTTTGTTCTTTGTGCCTCCTAAAAATGAAACAAATAGGTTTTGATTCAGCTTAAGTCAAAGTATTAGTCACAAAAACATTTTTTTCTAAATATAGAATGACCAATAATTTTTTTTTATTCCAGAAACACATTTTGGTAAACATTCTATTCAAAACATAAGCCAAAGACTAACGTATTCTTTTTTATTCTGTTCCCCTCAATTGCAATTCACATCTCATAATACACTAATAGAAAAGTAAACACACGTTTTCTCCAAAGAAACCAATGCTTATTCATGCATCATGTCGTCTATCCCTTTTTCTACCAGATAAAATCAAATGTTGATGACCCCATTCAATCTTAGAGATCGACACTATTTAGAGAGTAGAATTAGTACAAGGAATATCATGGATTTCACTGTTGTTGTTGTGTAGTCATACCTCATGGACTGTAGCACACCAGGCTCCTCTTTCCTCCACTATATCCAGAGTTTGCACAAATTCATGTCCATTGAGTTGGTGATGCCATCTAACCATTTCATCATCTGCCATCCCCTTCTCCTTTTGCCTTCAATCTTTCCCATTATCAGCATCTTTTCCAATGAGTGCTGGAGTGCTACAGTCCATGGTGTCACAAATAGTGGGACATGACTGAGTGACTGAACAGCAACCATCATATCAGGTGGGCAACTTATTGGAGCTTCAGCTTCAGCATCAGTGAAGTATTCAGGTTTTATTTCCTTTAGAATTGACTGGCTTGGTCTCCCTGCCGTCCAAGGAAGTCTCAAAAGTTTTCTCCAGCACTATAATTTGAATGCATCAAAAGCATCAATTCTTCAGCACTCAGTCTTCTTTATGGTCCAACTCTCACATCTATACATGACTACTGTAAAAACTACAGCTTTGACTATATGAACCTTTGTTGGCAAAGTAATATCTCTGCTTTTTAATACTATGTCTAGGTTTGTCATGCCTCCCTGGTGGCTCAAATGGTAAAGAATCTGCCTACAATGCAGGAGACCTGGGTTTTATCCCTGAGTCAGGAAGATCCCCTGGAGGAGAAAATGGCAGCTAACTCCAGTATTCTTGCCTGGAGAATTGCATGGACAGAGGAGCCCAGCAAGCTATAGTCCGTGGGGTCACAAAGAGTTAGACATGACTGAGCTACTAACACTTTCACATTTGTTATAGTTTTTCTTCCAAGGAGCAAGTGTCTTTCAATTTCATGACAGCAGTCACCATCTGCAGTGCTTCTGGAGCCCAAGAACATAAAATCTGTCACTGTTTCCACTTTTTCCCCTTCTATTTGCTAGATGCCATGATCTTTGTTTTTTGAATGTTGAGTTTTAAGCCAGCTTTTTCACTCTCCTCTTTCACCCTCATCAAAAGTCTCTTTAATTCTTCACTTTCTGCCATTAAAGTGGTATCATCTGCATATCTGAGGTTATTGATACTTCTCCCAGCAATCTTGATTCCAGCTTGTGCTTCATCCAGCCGAGATTTTGCATGATGTACTCTGCATATAAGTTATATAAGCAGCAATAGACAATCTTGTCATACTCCTTTCCCAATCTGGAATCAGTCGGTTGTTCCATGTCCAGTTCTAACTGTTGCTTCTTGACCCATAAACAGATTTCCCAGGAGACAGGTAAGGTGGTCTTGTATTCCCATCTCTTTAAGAATTTTCCACAGTTTCTTGTGATCCACAGTCAAAGGCTTTAGCGTACTCAATGAAGCAGAATTTCTGCTTCACTGGAAATCCATTGCTTTCTCAATGAGGCAATGAATGTTGGCAATTTGATCTCTGGCTCCTCGGCTGTTTCTAAATTCAGCTTTTATATCTGGGCATTCTTGGTTCATGTACTGCTGACACCTAGCTTGAAGGATTTTGAGCATATGAGATGAGCACAATTGTACAGTAGTTTGAACGTTCTTGGCATTGCCTTTCATTGAAATTGGAATGAAAACTGACCTCTTATGGTTCTGTGACCACTGCTGAGTTTTCCAAGTTTGCTGACATATTGACTGCAGTACTTTAACAGCATCATCGTTTAGGATTTTAAATAGCTCAGCTAGAATTCCATCATTTCCACTAGCTTCATTTGTGATGTGTTTCATTATGTTTCTCCTAATTAGGGATGTCTGCATCTTCATGTTCAGTCATGTCCAACTCTTTGCAACCCTTTAGGCTGTGGCCCACAAGGCTTCTCTGTCCATGGAATTTTTCAGGCAAGAATATTGGAGTAAGTTGTCATTTCCTCTTCCAGGGTGTCTTCCCAGCCCAGGAATCAAACCCATGTCTACCATGTCTCCTGCATTGCAGATGGATTCTTTCCCTGCTGAGCCATTGGGAAAACCCCAATTTGGGTTGAGATAGACCAATAAAAGTTTTAGTGAAATTGTGAATTTTTTAAAATTTATGTCACAATCTGTTCTAAGTCACACTAAGTAAAATCTATTAATGTAAATTTTCTGTCTACAAATTGCTGTAATTAAGCTTAAGGTAATTTATACAAAAGTAAATAATTTTCTTCCTTTCTTACTCACACTTATATGTGATGATTATTGAATTAATTTTCATGAGAAAGAGGACTTTGTCCTTACATTTAAAGGTTTTCTTCAGACAGATAGAAGGCATCTCTAAGAAATTATTTAGTGTAGTTCAACTTTTAAACCAAATAGCTTTAAATCTAATACCTATTGCTGCTGCTGCTAAGTCGCTTCAGTAGTGTCTGACTCTGTGTGATCCATAGATGGCAGCCCACCAGGCTCCCCCGTCCCTGGGATTCTCCAGGTAAGAACACTGGAGTGGGTTGCCATTTCCTTCTTCAATGCATGAAAGTGAAAAGTGAAAGTAAAGTCACTTAGTCGTATCTGACTCTTTGCGACCCCATGGACTGCAGCCCACCAGGCTCCTCCGTCCATGGCATTTTCCAGGCAAGAGTACTGGAGTGGGTTGCCATTGCCTTCTCCAATACTTACTACCTATATTTATTAATATTTAGTAGTATGCTCAATAATTTTCATAATTTGAATAAAATATTTACATTTGTCTTCTAATTTGGCATCAAGAGGTAAACATAATACTCACATTTTAAGTTTCCAATAAATACTTTATATTTATATATATGAACTTTTCAAAGTCAAGAATTTACTGAATTTCTAAAACTAAGGCTTAGAATAGTATAATTCTGGAATGATCACTGAGTATGGAGGAGAAAGGTGAGTTGAAAGAGTTCTTGACATTTAGGGATTAGGTTTCAAGGATTCAACCCGTGACTGTGGTGATAGAAATCTCTGCCCAAGGAACTATCCCAAAGACTCAAAAAACTAAACAAGAAGTCTTTTAACTTATTTGCCTTCTTTATATTTATATTCAGAATGATTGTGTCTTCTCCATTACCCATGCCTTTAATTAAGTTCAGAGTTCTTTAACTGTCATCTTTCCAGGAACTCTACCGATACTTCTGCCCAATACTTTATGATTTGCCACACAACATCATGATGTGGTTTATAACAGAATTTAGGATATATTTTTGCTATAGAAAGATAGCTTAGAGACATATGATCCAGGTTCTTCCCTTTTGTAAAAATTCTGAAATCTAGAAAATGTGGATATTTGTTCAAGTTTAGACATCGTGTTGAGGCAGAAGCAGGAATTAACCTAATGTCTTCTTTATAGCAGTTCAGAATTTATTAGATTCCATGTCATTCAAAAAACTCTTATTCCAATGTCTATTTTTAAATGAACATATCAATCAAAATCAGACCAAAGAATACCAGGAAAGCACACAATGTATAGTGTAAACTCAAGCCAGTTCCACCATGGCGGATAGCATACCACATGCATACAGTAAATGTAAATGGAATAAGAGCAATGTCAATATAACATACATGTCTGTCGTAAAACCTGTTTGCAGCAAATAAGACATTCCTCTCACTATGACACACTGAATGATGATATCAAGAATAATAGCTACCAAGTGCAATGAGCTATTCATGGAAATGAGCCCCCCAAACAGTAGAGAGAAAATAGATGAAGAAAAAGCTTCCAAGTGACTATGGCAGTTTCAGCAATACCACGTTTTAGTCTACTCATAATAACAAATGATTCTGTAGCTTAATCTATTCTAGAAATTGATGGAGTTCATCATAAACAAAATCAGTTCTACTGAAACTTATCTGAAGGAAAAAAAAAAAAGCTCAGTGAAAGGAGCTTTATCAAAATGCCAGTATTTGTTTTTTCTAGTAAACTCAATACCCATTCCTTTGCCCTCACTGTTCTACATAACCTTCTCTGTTAACATACCTATTACCTTCTTTGACCACACAGTCACCTAGAAGATAATGATCCAGTATTAATTAGGAAAATGGAGTCAGGGATTGGAGAATCTGCCAGTTTTTGACCTGTGTACAAAATATGAAGATCATAATCATTCTAGGATTAAATGAGAATTTTCTGATCTGAAGCAGATACAATTATTTAAGATTTCTTTGCTGCCTGGATAAAATATACCTTATGACTAGTCAGCTCTCTTTTCTCTCTTTCCGTATCCACTGTGTTCATTCACCTCTTTGCAGGTCTGGCCTCTGAGATGCTCTGCTATTGGGAGAGCAGTGATTTGGAGGTGAGAGAATAGCTTGTATTCTGAGGGCTGCAGAGAATTCTCCCATGGTGAGTAAATAGGCACTCTGTCTTAGTTTTTCTAGAGTTAGCAACTCTCTCGGCCTTGTCAATATTCTGAATTTACGAATCTGAAGTACAGCCCACAAAATATATTTATTCCCCTCCATGTATCTTCACATTTGATGTCCCGCCCAACTGAAAAACCACTTTCCTTGTGTCCTTTCAACTCTTTATAAATGCTATCATTAAATGGATGCAGAATTTTTTAAATAAGGAAGTTGTGAAATAAACATGCAATCTTAAAATATGAGAAGAAAGGAACATTAAAATAAAGCCAGCTCTACTTGTTTCTCCTGAATGTTCTCAAAACTAAAACTCTCTCCTTTGGCTTCATTCTCCCTCATCAGACTTCTTTATTAATGTATTAATACTTGCCAGCTTCCTTGAGAGGCTAAGCTACTAGAAAACAGGAATTCAGTATTCATCTTTTTTGTATCCCTGGAATCTAACATATCTGCTGTATAATGGCCACTAAACAATTTTTTTTAATGAATGAATGAATTTACTTTCTGACAGAGAGAAATAATTCATTCTTTCCTATATAGCTCATCATGCATACAGGATCTCTGAGTAATCATCAATAATAAAGAGGAGTGATTGATGCCTATTTAGACAATTTTGTTTAAATAATGAGTTAGTATATTCTTTCTCTTCTGAGTTTGAAAACTCCGTTAATAGAAAATATTAAAGATTGAAATAGTATTCAAGGTAATCTGTTACCTACATTCAAGGACACGAATGAAGAAGATAAAGAAAGAGAAAATCCAGAGCTGTTTCTTATATTGGATTCCTCTGGAATTATGACTCAAAATATGAGAGTCATAGTTGTATGTCTGCCTTGTAGGTTGATCAAGAAACTCTTGAACATTTAAACAGCTTGCTTTATTATTCATCATTAGATACTACTGATTGCCCTTATTCCCATTGCTCTGAGACATTAGACACAGTATGAGTCTATGTTGATCATTTATTCTAGCATCTGTGTAACTGTATAAGAGGAAAGAGGTCATTGTTCAGTGTGATATTCTGCATTATGACACCATTAAATTGCAGACAAATGGAAAAGAGCAGATGTTTTCCCAATAGATGTTTGTGATATGCAAAAGATCACTTCTCTCTTATTCTAGTAGGCCACTGCAAAGATTAGGAAGACAGTAGCTTGAATCGTTACAAAGCTCCCGTTTAGTCAAAGTGCATCCTTTTCTATGACTCTGTAATCACTTTTTAATGGGCTATGTTGAATGGCTGGACGTGTGTTATCTATGGTTCTCATGGTTTTTATTGTCTGAACTTTTCTACAGGCTTCTTGTCTTTTTGTTTTAAAGTTACCATCATCTCCAAACTGTTTTAAATGCTACATCTCCAGCCTCTTTTTAAATACTAAAGGAACTCTAAATGTTTTAAAAAGTTAAATTCAGGAAAAAGTTCTGGAGAAAATAATTGCTGAATCAATGTACTCATTTTTAAAGTTTATCTGCTTTTATGAGAAAATAACTATTTGGACCTATGCAAATATTAGCCCTCTTAGTCAACTTGATGCTTTTTTTTCAAGAATTTCCACTCCAGATTTTAAGATCATTGATGGAAATTAAGCACAAGCTACAATTGTTATTTTCTAAAATCTCTGCTTTGGTGTCAACATTTTGACAATCATATTCCTGAGCCTGCCTTCTAAGTTATCTTTTAAAATGAAATATAGTGTTTTGGTAAACGTTATCTTTAATAATAATAATAGTTCCAAAGAAGAAATTCAAGGTAGTTCATGCTGACATTACTGACGTTTGTTTGAATTTTAAGGCAAGTTTCCTACTTGTTTGTCTCAGATTTAAAATCCAACATCAAGCCCGCAGCTGGAACAGCAGGTGGAAAAGTACAGTCTGGCATCTTTAGGTTTTGCCAAATCCAAATGCCAGTGTGAACTCAAGGCCACAGTGCTCTGTTCAGAGACCTACCACCTATCAAGCTTTAAAATTCACGTCTTAAACTTAATAGTGAGCTCATATAGTGAGGAAAGAAAATGGTAGCTTTAATTCTGAGGCAAAGTGGAATAACAATTCAAAATATTTCGACCGATTCTGTTCAATTCAGCAATTCTTACTTTGTACAAAATAATATGGTAATTATAAGGGGGACAGGGCTGGCACAAGCAAGGAGCAATGCAAGGTAAACCACGGTCCCTGATGTCAAGGTGTCTACGGTACAGTGGTTTCTTGAATAGAGAGAGCAGTGAAATACTTCTTATCATTTTCATAATTTTATGATCTGGCTGTTTGTTGTTCATTTATTTATTGGAAAAGCTCTGTTTCTCCTTTAAACAGAATATTTCTGATGCCAGATGTGTAGGTTTTCCACACATCAAGCAATACTGTAACACCTGCTGGTGTCCTGCAATGTAATTCAGTTCTGACAGTATCTACCTGGATTTACCATTAAATCCTACAGATCAAAGGCTCAGCCCCACAAGACTGTGCCCCCACCCACTTTCCACCTGACTTCAGATGTCAGTTGCAAGTCCAGATTGTTGTCTTTGCTTCTGATACGCTGGCTACAAAATGGAGATTCCCATGAACCTTCCTGGGTTTAATTAATTTGGTAGAGGCACTCAGAGAACACAGGAAAACATTTTATTTATTATATTACCAATTTATTTATTTAAAAAGGGGGTATAACTCAAGAATTATTTAGATGAAAGAGATGCATAGCACAAAGTATGTGGGAAATCCACTCTCCCAGCACATCCACGGGTTCACCAATGCAGATGCTCCCTAAATGCAAACTATTAGGAATTTTATGGAGGTTTCATCACTTAGATATGATCCACTGGTGGTTTAGTCACTAAGTCGTGTCCAGCTCTTGCGATCCCATGGTCTGTAGCCTGATAGGCTCCTATGTCCATGGGATTTTCCAGGCGAGAATACTGGTGGGTTGCCATTTCCTTCTCCAGGGGATCTTTCTGACCCAGGAATCGAACCCAGGTCTCCTGCATTGCAGGCAGATTCTTTATGGACTGAGCTATGAGGGAAGCCTGTTAACTTTGTTTTCAGCCCTTCTCCCTTCTTTGGAAAATGGTGGGGGAATAGGGGGCAACTAAAACTTACAAGCACCTAATCGTGTCTTAGATAGGCTTTCTGGTGACCAGCCTTCAGTGAGAAACCCATCAAGAGTCACCTCATTTAAGCAAAAAAAATTTCTATCACCCAGAAAATTCCAAAAGATTTAGGAGTTCAATGTCAGAGGCTCATATCATTTGGGAAATTACAAAGGTCTTAGGAGCTGTGTGTGTCAGAAACCAGGAAATATATAAGAAATATATTTCTTATTATTTCACAGTTCATTAAAAGTAGAATATGCTAAACTATCATGGAGATTCAAGAAAGCAGTAAGTGACTGTAACTGATGGTTTGTCTCACAGAAAGCTTTATGAATGAGGTGGCATTTTAAAGAATGGTTGAAGTCAAGAAATCAAGAAAAGGTAAAATAAAACAGAGTAAAGAGAGTTTAAAAAGTAGAACCATTCATGTTGTGTTAAGGAAACATCCAGGTGTCCAGGCTGAATGTAGCACAGCATCGGTGAAGAATAAAGAGAGATGAATCTGGAAAACAGTTGGAAGCCAGATCACTGAGTGCCTTAAAATGCAGCCTAACAAGTTTCAACTGTGGGCAGTGGAAGGTACTGGCAGTTTCTGTTTTGTTTGTTTTTAGCAGATGGCTGAAGTTATTAGACTTCTACTTAAGAAAGAGTAACCTTGTATTCTTGTGCAGGGTGAAATTGACAGGAATGGAAGCAAAACAGGTCATTATTCTGTGCAGAAACAAGCCCTGAATCTAAATGATGATAGTGAAAACAGAAAGGAGGGAACTAATGGGAGTGAAATTATTGCCTTTTTTGAGATCTTGAAATAAAATCTTTCCACATTTACATGTGCAACTATTATCTTGTCACATTTTTACAATGAAACTCTGTCATTAACATTTTTCTGCAGTAACTTATCTTGCTATATACTAAAATAGCTTGTTTGCAATGTGAAACTATTTTCTATACAGTCTTTGTGTATGTTAAAGTGGTCTGAGAGGGGAAAAATATTGAAAATCAGGGAGATATTTGGTGGTCAAATATATTCATATTCAAAGTTTCACTTTTTTGTCTTTCAAAGCTCTTTTTAAGAATCAACTTGAGTTTCAAACTAGAAGTTGAAAGAATATGATAAAAGTTAGAAGCCATATTCATGTAAGGTAGAAAACCAGTAAAAGAAAGAAAACTCAATACGTAATGGGAGAGCTAGTTTAAATGATGAGCCAGAGAGCTACAATAAAGTGTTGGGAAAACGCAGCATAAAGATAAGGCTAGCCAGCTCAAATTATGGTACTCAATAAGGTAGAAAAATGTATCTTTAATTCATTCATGTATTCACTCCTTCATGACTTGTCATGGCCTAGAAAATGTATCTGACAAAAAGGAACAGTGATGTATTTTTAATCAGAGCTTATTTTTAATGTATTTTTCAGTTCAGTCACTCAGTCTTGTCCAACTCTTTGTGACCCCATGGACTGTAGCACGCCAGGCTTCTCTGTCCATCACCAACTCTCAGAGCTTGCTCAAAACTCATGTCCATCACATCGGTGATGCCATCCAACCATCTCATCCTCTGTCATCCCCTTCTCCTACCTCCTTCAATCTTTCCCAGCATCAGTGTCTTTTCAAATGAGTCACTTCTTTGCAGCAGGTGGCCAAAGTTTTGGAGTTTCAGCTTCAGCATCAGTCCTTCCAATGAATATTCAGGACTGATTTTGTTTAAGATGGACTGGTTGGATCTCCTTGCAGTCCAAGGGGCTCTCAAGAATCTTCACCACCACATTCAAAAGCATCAATTCTTTGGGGCTCAGCTTTCTTTGTAGTCCAACTGTCACATCCATACAGGACTACTGGAAAAACCATAGCTTTGGCTAGATGGACTTTTGTTGGTAAAGTAATGTGTCTGCTTTTTAATATGCTATCTAGGTTGGTCATAGCTTTTCTTCCAAGGAACAAGCATCTCTTAATTGCATGGCTGCAGTCCCCATCTGAAGTGATTTTGGGGCCCAAAAAAATAAAGTCTGTCACTGTTTCCACTGTTTCCCCATCTATTTGCCATGAAGTGATGGGACCAGATGCCATGATCTTAGTTATATAAATGTTGAGTTTTAAGCCAACTTTTCCACTCTCCTCTCTCACTTTCATCAAGAGACTCTTCTAGTTCTCTGCTTTCTGCCATAAGGGTGGTGTCATCTGTGTATCTGAGGTTATTGATATTTCTCCCAGCAATCTTGATTCCAGATTGTGCTTCAGCCAGCCCAGCATTTCACATGATGTACTCTGCATATAAGTTAAATAAGCAGGGTGACAATATACAGCCTTGACGTGCTCTGTTCCCAATTTGGAACCAGTCTGTTGTTCCATGTCCAGTTTTAGCTGTTGCTTCTTGACCTGCATACAGATTTCTCAGGAGGCAGGTCAGGTGGTCTGGTATTCCCATCTCTCTAAGAATTTTCCATAGTTTGTGTGATCCACACAGTCAAAGGCTTGGCATAGTCAATAATGCAGAAGTAGATGTTTTTCTGGAACTCTCTTGCTTTTTTGGTGATTCAGCAGATGTTGGTAATTTGATCTCTGGTTCCTTGCCTTTTCTAAATCCAGCTTGAACATCTGGAAGTTCATGGTTCACATACTGTTGAAGCCTGGCTTGGAGAATTTTGAGCATTACTTTGCTAGCATGTGAGATGAGTGCAGTTGTGCAATAGTTTGACCATTCTTTGTCATTCCATGTCTTTTGGATTGGAATGAAAACTGATTTTTCCGGTCCTGTGGCCACTGCTGTTTTCAAAATTTGCTGGCATATTGAGTGCAGCACTTTCACAGCATCATCTTTTAGGATTTGAAATAGCTCAACTGGAATTCCATCACCTCCACTAGCTTTGTTTGTAGTGATGCTTCCTAAGGCCCACCTGACTTCACATTCCAGGATGTCTGGCTCTAGATGAGTGATCACACATCGTGATTATCTGGGTCGTGAAGATCTTTTTTGTACAGTTCTTCTGTGTATTCTTGCCACCTCTTCTTAATATCTTCTGCTTCTGTTAGGTCCATACCATTTCTGTCCTTTATCGAGCCCATCTTTGCATGAAATGTTCCCTTGGTATCTCTAATTTTCTTGAAGAGATCTCTAGTCCTTCCCATTCTATTGTGTTCCTCTATTTCTTTGCATTGATCGCTGAGGAAGGCTTTCTTATCTCTCCTTGCTATTCTTTGGAACTCTGCATTCAAATCGGTTTATCTTTCCTTTTCTTCTTTGTAATGTATTTTTAATCAGTTATTAATTATCTAGTATGAAAAATTTTGAAATGTTTTCTTAATATCTAAGTATTTGTAAGACATAAGAAAACATACTAATATTTGAAATAATCTTGCAAATAAATATTATTTATTTTAATTACCATTTATCTTAATAAATTCATACCATGAATTAAATGTATGAACAAAGACGTTCCATAGAGCACTCCTTAAAGTAGCAAAAACTGGGACACCATGTAAATTTGTTATTATTTTGGTTGCATATATGTTGTTATTTGCATATTGATTACACATTTAAAAATCATTTTATAGTGGTCTATTTATCAACATGAGAAAGTATGTGATAATATGTTATTAAAATTTTAAAGCCAAGCTAAAATTTATGTAATAGAATCTATCCTCTGTATCATCTCTCTCTCTCTCTCTCTATATATATATATACACATATATACATACACATATGTATGTATGTATTACAAAATATGTTGATTGCTTTTAGAATCTTAGTAGTAGTTTTCTCTGAATGAGGGGCTTAAGAATGATTTTTATTTACTCAATATTTTTTTAATTATAATTTTGCAGTTGGGTAGGAAAATATAAATTTTAAACTTGTCATTTTAAAGTAAATAATTTTCTATTTTAAGGCATATCTGAAAATGTGAATTTTTTCAAATAAAATAATGTAGACATTCTTTTAGATCAGTTTAAAATTGTGCTAGAGAATGAATGGAAATACACAAAGTTTATCCTAATTCAGAGTTGTTTCACCACGGGGGAAAAATATTCATTATATAGAATAAGTATTAATGTAAATGAAATGAGAACTTCAATATATAATATATGACTGTGGTGAAACCCATTGCTATTTCAATAACATGAGGAAAAGTGAGGCACTCCTGGAATTTTCCGAAGACAAAGAATGAAATCCAGTAGAATAGCAATCAAGTATAATAAGCCACCTGTGGCGATCACCCACTCTGAGAAGCAGAAAGTAAATACAAGAATAAAACACACTAGGTCTGTCCAGATTTACAAGAGAGACTAGAGAAGACTCAAAAAATCACATCTCCAATTCTGCGTGCTAAGTCGCTTCAGTCATGTCCAATTCTTTGAAACCCCATGGACTGTAGCCCACCAAGCTCCTCTGTCCATGGGATTCTCCAGGAAAGAACACTGGAGTGGGTTGCCATTTCCTCCTCCATAGGAAATCTAATTCTAAAAATGAATGAGAATGTATCACCAGTTCAGTTCAGTTGCTCAGTCGTGTCTGACTCTTTGCGACCCCATGAACTGCAGCACGCCAGGCCTCCCTGTCCATCACCAACTCCCGGAGTTTACCCAAACTCATGTCCATTGAGTCGGTGACGTCATCCAGCCATCTCATCCTCTGTCGTCCCCTTCTCCTCCTGCCCCCAGTCCTTCCCAGCATCAGGGTCTTTTCCAAAGAGTCAGCTCTTCGCATCAGGTGACCAAAGTATTGGAGTTTCAGTTTCAACATCAGTCCTTCCAATGAACACCCAGGACTGATCTCCTTTAGAATGGACTGGTTGGATCTCCTTGCAGTCCAAGGGACTCTCAAGAGTCTTCTCCAACACCACAGTTCAAAAGAATCAATTCTTCAGCGCTCAAATTTTTTTATAGTCCAACTCTCACATCCATACATGACTACTGGAAAAACCATAGCCTTGACTAGATGGACCTTTGTTGACAAAGCAATGTCTCTGCTTTCTAATATGCTGTCTAGGTTAGTCATAACTTTCCTTCCAAGGAGTAACCGTATTTTAATTTCATGGCTGCAATCACCATCTGCAGTGATTTTACAGCCCCCAAAAATAAAGTCCGGAGAAGGCAATGGCACCCCACTCCAGTACTCTTGCCTGGAAAATCCCATGGACAGATAGCCTGGTAGGCTGCAGTCCATGGGGTCGCAAAGAGTTGGACACAACTGAGTGACTTCATTTTCACTTTTCACTTTCATGCATTGGAGAAGGAAATGGCAATCCACTCCAGTGTTCTTGCCTGGAGAATCCCAGGGACGGGGGAGCCTGGTGGGCTGCCGTCTATGGGGTCGCACAGAGTCGAACACGACTGAAGCGACTTAGCAGCAGCAGTAGCAGCAAAAATAAAGTCAGCCACTGTTTCCACTGTTTCCCCATCTGTTTCCCATGAAGTGATGGGACCAGATGCCATGATCTTAGTTTTCTGAATATTGAGCTTTAAGTCAACTTTTTCACTCTCCTCTTTCAATTTCATTAAGAGGCTTTTTAGTTCCTCTTCACTTTCTGCCATAGGGTGGTGTCATCTGCGTATCTGAGGTTATTGATATTTCTAACAGCAATCTTGATTCCAGCTTGTGCTTCTTCCAGCCCAGTGTTTCTCATGATGTACTCTGCGTGTAAGTTAAATAAGCAGGGTGACAATATACAGTCTTGACATACTCCTTTTCCTGTTTGGAACCCATTGTTGTTCCATGTCCAGTTCTAACTGTTGCTTCCTGACCTGCATACAGATTTCTCAAGAGACAGGTCAGGCAGTCTGGTATTCCCATGTCTTTCAGAATTTTCCACAGTTTGTTGTGATCCACACAGTCAAAGGCTTTGGCATAGTCAATAAAACAGAAATAGATGTTTTTCTGGAACTCTCTTGCTTTTTTGATGATCCAGCAGATGTTGGCAATTTGATCTCTGCTTCCTCTGCCTTTTCTAAAACCAGCTTCAACATCTGGAAGTTCACGGTTTACGTATTGCTGAAGCCTAGCCTGGAAAATTTTGAGCATTACTTTACTAGCGTGTGAGATGAGTGCAATTGTGTGGTAGTTTGAGCATTCTTTAGCATTGCCTTTCTTTGGGATCAGAATGAAAACAGACCTTTTCCAGTCCTGTGGCCACTGCTGAATTTTCCAAATTTGCTGGCATATTGAGTGCAGCACTTTCACAGCATCATCTTTCAGGATTTGAAATAGCTCAACTGGAATTCCATCACCTCATTAGCTTTGTTCGTAGTGATGCTTTCTAAGGCCCACTTGACTTCACATTCCAGGATGTCTGGCTCTAGGTGAGTGATCACACCATCATGATTATCTGGGTTGTGAAGATCTTTTTTGTACAGTTCTTCTGTGTATTCTTGCCACCTCTTCTTAATATCTTCTGCTTCTGTTAGGTCCATACCATTTCTGTCCTTTATTGAGCCCATCTTTGCCTGAAATATTCCCTTGGTATCTCTAATTTTCTTGAAGAGATCTCTAGTCTTTTCCATTCTGTTGTTTTCCTCTATTTCTTTGCAATGGCTGTCTGAGAAGGCCTTACAAATAGCTGTGAAAAGAAGAGAAGCTAAAAGCAAAGGAGAAAAGGAAAGATATTCCTATTTGAATGCAGAGTTCCAAAGAATTGCAAGGAGAGATAAGTGAGCCTTCCTCAGTGATCAATGCAAAGAATACATCATCGTCCATTATAAAAGTAGATGAAGCTCACCATTGCCATAACAGAATTTACTTTATACAAAATATTTTCCTAATATGATATTCTCTTAAAGACCTTTTAGCTGAAATAATAAAGGCAGAAAATAACACTCATACTGGACCTCACCTTTTACAAAATACATTTCTGAGTCTTCCCAGTTGGTGCTAGTGGTAAAGAACCTGTTTGCCAGTACAAGACACATAAGAGATAAGGGTTCTGTCTCTGGGTGGGGAAGATCTCTTGGAGGAGGAAATGGCAACACACTCCAATATTCTTGCCTGGGAAATCCCATGGACCAAGGAGCCTGATGGGCTACAGTCCATGGGGTCACAAAGAGACACGACTGGAGCAACTTAGCACACAACCATATCTTTTAGTACTTAAAAAAAATTTTTTTTCTTTTCAGATAATTGTAGATTTACATAAAATTGGAAAAATAATTCAGAGGATTATACATCAAGGTGTATACTCTTCACCCAGTGTCTCCCAGTGGTAACATTTTGCATATCTTTAGTACTGTATCACAACCAGAAAATTAATATTGATATAATCCTTTGACCTTATTCAGATTTCTTCAGTTTTATAGGCTATAATTAGTATGTATGTGTCTACTGAGTTCTTTCTAACTTATCACATGTATAGACTTGTATGGCCACCATATAATCAAGATACAGAAAAGTTCATCACGAGAATCCCTTCAGCTATGCACTTAATGCCAAAGTGACTTTCTTCCTCCCCTGATCTTGACACCTATCAAACACTAATCCCTTTTTCATTTTTATAATTGACATTTCAAACATACTGTATCAATGGAATCACAGCCAGCATATTACTTTTTGATATTGGCTTTTAATACAGCATAGTTCTCTTGAGATCCATCTAAGGTGTTACAGAAATCAAAAGTTTGTTCTTAGTTGTTGTTGAGTGGTAGTCAATGGGATCAGAGAGTTATTCCTTCCACTTTATTGTCCTTCTTCAAAATTGATTTTACATTCTAGTTTGTTTGACTTTATGTATAAACTTTAGAATAATTTTGTCTGTGTATAAAACTAGCTAGAATTTTTTATAAAAATTGCTTTAAACCTATCTGAGAGAATTGACATATTTTCTATCTTGTGTGTTCCAAACCATAAATGTGATATATCTCTTCATTTATTAGATCTTTTCACAATTTCTTTCATCAGTATTTTATAAATTTCTGCATATTATGTTTATTATACTTTATTATAGTTATGCCTAAGTATTTTATTTTTATTGGTGTGATTGCAAATGTTCCATATACATGTATTGTTAACACATAGAAATGGATTGATTTTTGAGTGTTGGTCTCGTATCCTGCAACCTTGCCCAACTCACTTATTGTGCTGTGCTTAGTCGCTCAGTCATGCCTGACTCTTCGCAACCTCATGGACTGTAACCCACCAGGCATCTCTGTCCTTGTGGCTTCTCCAGGCAAGAATACTAGAGTGAGTTTCCATGCCCTCCTCCAGGGGATCTTCCCAAACCAGGGATGGAACCCAGGTCTCCTGTATTGCAGGCAGATTCTTTACTGTCTGATTCACCAGCGAAGCCCACTCACTTATTAGTCCTAGGATATTGTTTATTTTTTGTTTCTGTGTTTTTTGTTTTGTTTCATAGATTTCATGGGATTGTTGACATAAGCAATAATATCATTTACAATTAGAGACAAATAAATTTCCTCCCTTCTAATCTGTATTTCTTTTACATGCATACTTTGGCAACATTGTGTGTTAGGTTCTAGACCACTTTAGTGAAGCAAATATAGCCATGAGGCTCTCATTGCATGTAAATTTTTGGTTTTTCACTGCATGTAAAGCTATGTTTATACTGTTGACAGAAATAATCAAGAAGCAATTTATAATAGAGTTGGAGAAGAGGTTTATTGGAGGCAAACTGGAGACTTTAACATAGGAAACACAGATTCAAGAAGCACTTGAATTGTGCTCCACTGGATTATAAAATGAGGAAGGCTTGTAAAAGTAGAAACTGCAAAATTACGTAAATTGTTTGTCAAGAGTTATAATTGGAGCAAGCAAAAAGTAAGAATGCTTAGTAAGCAAGGATTGGTTGCAGTCTGAAATGATTGCATAGTTATAAAGAGAAACCTTGACACCACACGGTTGCAGCTGGCAGCTGCTAACAGATATTGTTTTGAGGATGGCTGTGGTGTCCTTGAGTTCAATAAAGTTCAGAAAATTCAAGTTCTCAGTGATACAGGAACATGTCTGAAGCTACAGACATGGCCACCCTGAACCACAGTTATTCCTTTTGATTTTTAAATGCATTTTTTTTAATGGTTAAAGCAAATGTACAATCCATGTTTGACAGCTTGTAAAACAGGCTCTTCTGGTTAGCATAAAGTTCAAGCCAAATCATGTTTAAGGCAGAATGACTTTGCTATACCTCAATATGTGAAAATTTCTTCCATCAACACTATAGTCTATTGCACTAAGTGTGCAATAGAATTATGTCTAAAAACCAATGTACATATCTTAATCTTAAAAATGCCTTATTGCTAAAAGTGCTGTCATCTGAGCCTTTAGTGAGCCATAATCATTTTTGTTGGTGAAGAATCTTGCCCACTGATCACTGCTTGATCAATCAGTTGATGGCTACTTACTGATCAAGGTGGCAATTGCTGAAGGTTGGGTGATTGTAGCGATTTCTTAAAATAAGATAATGTGTCCTTATTTCAGGGTAAATGGAAAGTGTTTTCCACTTGTGACTCACCTTTGTGTAGTCTGTCTCTTCTGTGACACTATCACTGGCGTCTTCTTCAACCCCACATCCACACACACCAGCCAGGGACGTGTCAGCCACGATGATATATAACATGGTCACCTCTATGCTGAACTCCTTCACCTATAGCCTGCAGAACTGAGATCTGAAAGGTGCCCTCAGGAAACTTTTCATCAGGAAACACTGCTAAAACTCTTTGAACACTCTCTTTAGACTCAATTGATTTTGAAATAACATTTCAATATTTAAAAATAACAAAGACAACAATGAAGTTTGTCACATCAATTGACTCTTCCTCTAACTGGAACACTTTGAAGCCATTGTAGGGTTATTAATTGGCTTAATTTTACTATTGTTTTGTCTCAGAGAATAGGAAGGCCCTCAGAGAGCAAGAGAGGGGAATGGCTGGTCAACAAAGCAATCAGAACGTACACATTTATTAATTAAGTTCGTCACATTAGATGGGCACCCCAAAATGATTACAATAGTTACATCAAAGATTACTGATCACAGATCACATAACAAATATAATAATAAAGAAGACTGAAATATTCGATAATTACCAAAATGTGACACAGAGAAATTAGGTGACCAAATGCTGTTGGAAAAATAGCATCAAGTAAACTTGCTTGAAGGTTGCTTGTGTGTTTGTTTGCCCAGTCGTGTGTGCCTCATAGACTGACCCCATATGTGACCCTGGTCACATATGTGTGACCCCATAGACTGTAGCCCACCAAGCTCCTCTGTCCATGGGGATTCTCCAGGCAAGAATACTGGAGTGGGTTGCCATTCCCTTCTCCAGGGTATCTTCTCAACCTAGGGATCGAACCTGAGTCTTCTGCACTGCAGGAAGATTCTTTACCATCTGAGCCACCAGCGAAGGACCCTGACCTTAAATTTATAAAAACTTCAGTATCTGCAAAGCTCAGTAAAGTGAAGCACGATAAAAATGAGGTGTGCCTATATTTCTTTGGCTTGATTTTGTTACTTCTTAAAGTGTGCTATTATACATAGATAAGTAAAGATACCAAAAGTTCTGACAATATATATTGGCATAGTTTTATTTCATATAAATAATAACTTGAATAAAATGAAGTATGGAAAGAAAGGAGCAGTGTGAACTATCTCTAAACTACCTTATAGTCATTTTAAATCAATACCAAAAATTAACGTTAATAACATTAGTGACACATTTCAGTGAGCAGGTCTTGCTTAACTGCAAGTTTATTGTGATTAAAAACAACTTTTTCTTTTCTCAGTAACAACTAATTTCTTAGACACAAATCAGAATAAGTGGATTTATATCTAATAGTTGAATCTATTATGGTTTATAGTCTTAATCAAGAAGCTCTTATTTTAATCACTTCAAATATGAATGAATATTCACATTATTATGAGAAATTAATTATAGTCGAGAGTTGGGATCTGCTATGAAATTAAAGCTCTATAAAGTCTTGTTTTGTAAATGTCTAAGTGAGATAATTAAAGTAATATTATCAAGAGTTTCCTTTTCTCTTTTAGCAATATCTTCAAAAATAAAATTTCATGTAAGTCTACTTTTTTTTTTACCTTTGCCCAGGGAACACTTGCTTTGTCAGAAGATTGGAATCAGGGCTTTATCCAGTGCAATTATTATTAATAGGTCCAGGAGAGCATGTTCCAAACTGTGATACATAAAATATTGACCAAAAGAGAAAATCTAGGACAAAGGTTTTCATTGACTATTTTAGTTTGCAATAAAGTATATAAATTCATTTCTGAAATTATTACCCATCAGCTTATTAAAAGACCTATGAAGTCCTGCAATACGGAAATGTATTTACCTTTGTTTAATTCATTGTTTCTTTAATTTATTCAACCATTAAACATTACTCCGGAATAATAAACACACCAGATTTTATACAGCTTCTTAGAATTCATGCTGACACAGGAAATGCTGGCCTCATTCACTCAATAAGTGCTTAGTTCTTAGAGATACTGGGGGGATTACTAAAGTATGTTTGCTATTTCCTTTCTCTCCTCTCAGTCACTGTTCCTCTGATATAATGCCACTCTCTGGTACCATATAATGGTCTCTAAGTACCTGACTGGATGACTAGTGAGCTAATCTGAAAACCAGTAGAGCTGGTATATTGCTGAACAAATCTTATTGTATAAATGCCTCACAGTTCACATAGCAAGTCAATACATTTTTTTAAGCATAACACAGTATTTGAAAAATGTTTATTTTCTCCCACCATCACCTCCTCTCTCTCCAACACTTGGACTCAATCAAATTATAATTGTAAGCACCTCAGAAATTGTGACAGCCTTAAAAAGCTATTTTTGAAGCCAGCAAATTTTTAATTTCCCATATATCCTACCACTTGAATGACTGTTGGTCTATGAAAAATGAAGAGTGTCTATTTAAACAAATGATGTGGATTTCTAGTTGCTTTTGTCAATTTCAAAGTAATACCAAGATTAAGTCACCATGAAAATATGTCTTAATTTTAATATTGTTATTCTTATCACAGGATATTAGCAAAATAGCATCTTAATTTTCAAGCTACAACAGGCTTATACAGTGAATTAATGTCATATTACTGAGAACCGTTGATTGTATTTCTCTAAACATGTTCACCAATGTTTTATTTTAAATTAAACTACCAAAATGAAGAAATTACTTTTTGACTATTTTATTAGTTTCCTCTAATCATTCTAATTATTATTCTGCTATTTTGTCAGTTTTCTAAAATCAAATTCTTGTTAATGTAACATTTGCTACAGTCTGTTTACAGTAATGAAAAACTGTGAGGACAATGTGAAAAGCCTTTTCACATCTCTTTTCCAAAAGCTAGCACACTAAAATCTTCATGTGAAACTAATTTAGTATCTTAGCAATAACTATTAAATCAGTTGAGTTCTCTTTGAATGACAGCATGTCAAAAATTTTGACTCTCTGTTTTGAAATAGCTCTGTATTTACATAAATTTCTTATATCCAGATGCCACTTTTTCTGGTTAGTCTTTTATAACTAGCTAAATCAGCATTTAAAATTTTAAAACATAATACTAAAGGCAGAGTGAATTTTCCTTTTATGTTTAATCCTTGATTTTTTTTCCTAAAGTTTATAAAATTTGACTTTCTGCTTATGTTTCTCTCAAGAAAGATTTAATACTTTGAAGCATTGAAGAGACATCTTAATGAACTAATAAGTATGAAATATTATTAATATTATGAGGCAAAATGCACTTTCCTTAATCTTATGTTCTTATATAAAGAAAACTTCTTTAATCATTTTGCCACATTTCATACTTTATTTTCAGATCAAATAAAATGCTTTCCCTATTAGCCAAGGTAGTGTCTGTGTTGGCATCTTGGAAAATATCTAAGCCTCTTAGTATATACAGACGTAAAGGAGATCATTTCAATAAATATTCAAGAGTAAGCCTTGGTAGGATTTTCAAGAATACAGGTGTTGAAGCCAACTAATTAGAATGGGGATTTTATAAGAATTTGCTCAGGGAGTTAAGACTTATGAAATAAAAGATGATTAGGACTATAGGGAAACTTGTAGGTAGTTCTCTCATTCTGTCTTTCCATCAAAAAGGCTGTGGTCTCTGTCTAGTTATTGTACATTCTTCGTAGAAAATGTAATTAATTCCAGTTGGGCAGATCCCCTGGAAAAGGAAATGGCAACCCACTCCAGTATTTTTGCCTGGGAAATCCCATGGACAGAAAAACCTGACAGCCTACAGTCCATGGGGTCTCAAAGAGTCAGATACGACCGAGCGACTGAGCATGCACAATTTAGTCCATGGTAAAATTATCTAGACACGTTAGCCTAGTTTTCAGCCGTCTCACTTGGAGTCACATAATTCAGACACTCATGATGTGCTCAGAAACTCCTGGGAACTTCAAGTAGAAAACATGTGAACAGCAGATTTGGGCAGTGAAACTATAGGCTGCAGAAGCTCTGGATTTAATTCCTTGAGAGATAAGAAGATGTATCATTAAAGCACATGTAATACCTTAAATTTAATACCTAAGGTGGTTTGATTCTCTTGTTTACAATCAACAGAAACATGTCAAATTAACATAAGTAATCAGAAGTTGTTGTAAGAATAAATACTGTAGTGCATGCATATTAGTTTATCTATTCAGCTCCTTTTCTCTGAAAATACTGAACTTCAACACTGGAGTTATTCCCATAGTCTTTGATCTGTTGTGTAATTTTGCTTCCCTAGGCATCATAACAGAATATCTGCAGGAAGAAAGCTGGGCTAATCAAATATTTTTTTCTCTACAAATTAGTAATTTTAAACTAAATGATAGAGAATTTGAGTTCATGGAAGCTGGGTTGCTTGTAAATGGCAGCATTTTGAGAGAATTTTCATAAAATCTTGCTTTTTCCATGTTGGGTGGCCCAACTATTCATTGGATTAAAATCAATGATAGGCCCAAATATTTTGCAATAAATTAATATTCTTACATAAGTTATTTTATTAGTAGCCAAAATAATCTTAACCTGCACATATGAACATCCAAGGACATAAAACACTGAAGAATAAAGCTACAGCTTGGATTGAGAAAAGCCAGATATCTGGATAAATCTGGAATCTATGGTAATGCTTATCCTAAAATTTTCACGTCATGGGCCATCACTGAAGATGCTCAACTAAACATTTTAATTCTTTGTATCATTCTATGTCAACTTTTCTCAATTTCTACTGTATAAATTTTTTCTCTGCCTAATAATTGTATTTGCTGAAACAAGATTTCAGCTTGCTCAGAACATTGACTTGTTACAACTCTTCATAGCTCTGACTGTTTATCTTATGACTTCTTAGCCTCCAATCTCATTGCTAACAACGTTTTTATTTTAATAATTTTAGTTAAATTTCTAAGGAGGAAAATTACCTCTTGTCTAGATTGCCACTGATTGAAAGACAGCTAGAGGAATGGCTATGTTTAAGTTAGCTGATGAGCCCCATTATTGATTCAATGAGAAGATCTCAGAATTTGTATAGTTCATTCACTTCATCATTCCAAGTCCATCTAGTACAATGACAAAGAATTACTAAGTTTAGAAGCTTTTGTATTAGAACAGAGTCTAACTTAAAGGAAAACTATTCCAAAGCTAAAAATAATTTTGTTTCAGAATAGAATGGCAGCATAACTCTATCCTTGACATTGGAGTTACAGTAATATCTGGTATTGTTGGATATGAAGATTTTAATTTAACCATTAAATATTACACATCACCATGGGGACCTAAGAGTTAATGGTCTTGTAGACAAATGAGTCTTGTTGGCAGTTAACAAAGGCTATTTATCCTGCATTTTCAAAACCTGTTGTCATAAAATAAACTGTGACTTTTGCTTCTCTAAATACAATGTCTATATCATAGACAAAAACAGAGAAGGCCTTATCTTTCATAAGGCTTTTTCTTTTTCTTTTGGAAGAAATGCCTCTCCCATCAAAATTTCAGTTTTACTAAAAACACTCTTAAAGCATATCTGAGTGTCACTCAAGTAATGTTATTGAAGAATAATTTGAGTCCACTTAAATATTTTTAAGATTTAAATTATTCAGATTCTTCATTATAATTTTTTTGAGAGAATCACTTTTAACATGTTTCACAGTTGATTGAACTAAAACCAGTTAACACCTAATGCAAGGACAAATTACCTTAAGTGAATAATTTGTGATAATGTGGCCCTGTATGTTACACTATGAAAGAAAACTGAGTCCAAATGAAACATAGTTTTGTGTGACATGCATTAAATGTACAGACAGATGAAAAACTACATTGACACCAATTCATATTCATTTCATCATTTTTCATTTTAGTTCCAATGATGCAAATTCTTATTTGATACCCTCCCAAGAGTTATTGCTATCATTCTCTTTTGAAATTTCAAATTCCTATCATGATGGCACATTGATATTTAATTATTACCTTAGAGACAAAGATTATTTTAAAAAAATGTGGTAGTCACATGTAAGGAAAAATATAGAGACTGCAGCTAATTCTATGTAAAAATCAATGGAGAAAGACAGGAAAACAAATATGATAGTAACTAAAGATACCAGAGAACCAAAAATATCTGCTATTTTTAAAGTTTTTTTTTTAAATTCATCAATTTTTTTTTTAATTCAGCATTGTATTGTTTCCTAGAGCTCCCATAAAAGTACCACAAGACTTTTTTAGGTGACTTATAGAAACAGACAATTTTGAGAAATCCAAAGGCAAGAAATCCACAATCAAGATATTGGTAAAGTCGTGCTCCCTCCGAAGCCTCTGGGGAATATCTCTTCTTGCCTCTTCCAGCTTCTGATGGCCTCCAGCATTGTCTAGCTTATGGTCAAGTAACTTCAGTTTTCATCTTCATGTGGCTGTCTTCCTCAGAACACAGAACAGATCTTGGATTTTCCAAAAAGAACTACAAGTAGGGCCAGAATAGATTAGAATAGATTACCCCCCATTCCCATGCCTTCAACTACAGAAATTTGTGTGTAGACACCAACACACAACCTGCCATCTGTACCTTTCAAGAGAAGGCAGAATCCTGAGACAGCTAATCATTAAGGAGAATTCAAGCAAGGATTTGACCTTAAATGTATTCAAACATATTAAAGAAAGGAAAAATGGAGATAAAGAGACAGTTGTTGTTGTTCAGTTGCTAAGTAGGGCTCTCTGCTGCTACATGGACTCTAGCACACCAGGCTCCTCTGTCCTCCACTAACTCCCAGAGTTTACAATAAATTTAGCTTGGAAAAGACAGATGAAAACAGTCTGAAACAATTTAAGAAACTGGGAAAAGTAGATAGATAGATAGATATTAATAGATAGCTGACAGACAACTAGATAGCTAGATAAGCTAATGTCACGAGGACCTTCTCAAACATGAATAAATTCAGAAACTAAAGCACTCATGACCATTTCTTAAGTAAAATTAAAAGTTCAAACAATTAACAAATCAAAATAAATTGTATGATTACAAAATTTTTAGAATTTGTTGGTAAAAAAGCTGGCTGTGATAACTGAGTCTATTGCAACTGGAAATATTTCATTTTTAAAAACCACCTGAATTATTGGAATATTGGAATTACTGAGAAGGAAACTGAGTTTTGTGAAGATCCATATGTGTGTACATTAATATTAATAATGTGGCTAATACAGCTCTCAACTTTTAGAGTAAGCCTACATGTAATGTATTAAAAAGTTAATTCTCTTACAGGACAGAGTATAAATGTTCATAGTGTGGTAACAGTTGTCCATATTAGCATGGAGAAGGGAATGGCTCCCCACTCCAGTATTCTTGCCTGGAAAATTCTATGGACAGAGCACCCTGGTGGGCTAGAACCCATGGGGCAGCATAGAGTTGAGCACAACTTAGCAAATGAGTAAATCCATGTTAGCAAGAGTAAGAATAAATGGGAAGGGAAGTGGAGGGACCAAAAAGTCTCTAAAATCTCAAAAATAAGAACTACAAAAACAAGATGTAAGTCAAATATTGATGGGAGGAGAAATAGCAGGGAAGCCTATGACTTGAATTTCAAGTGTAACTAAATGTTAGGGAAAAAACTGGTGTAGCTATAAAATTCAAAAGGGGCGAAGGAAGACAAAGATGTGGCAAATAGTTCAAACTTCATGTATCTTTTCAGGAAATTACTGAGTTGTATATTTTTAATAAGTTGTGGCAAAAAGATATAAGCCTTTTATTTAGAGATACAAAGGAAGCTTAAAAAGTAACTGAAATAAAAATGGTTTAAAATGTTTTTCTCTGTAGTTCAGTGTTGAAGTGGAGAAAGATGAAAGAGAAGGCCATCACTTTATTATCCCCACTTAATTAGAGTTAATCATTTGCATATATTATCTTGATCGCTTTAAAAGAAAATGTATCTACTTTCTGCCCACTAATCAAATGCTTGGCAAGGAACTTAAAGTGGGGCAAAAAATTTAAGCTTTTCTCTAAGCAATAAGTACATTGTGGTCTTGCTGTAATAAAACTAAGAGAAATTATTCAGTTACTCTTTAAATAACAAATAATCTGATAAAAAGTGAGTTTCTGATCCAACTCTATTAGGAAGGAGACAGAGATTTGAAATTTTGCCAACCAGGAACTCTACTACACAGATGTGTCAAGGGAATGAAGATGGAAAAAAAGTCCATAGCATTTTACGATGAGTAGGGCATTGGTAATGCTGAGTGAGAGGTTAAGTAGAGTGTTGGTATCAGAAGACAGATTGAAAGGAATTAAGGAATGACTGGAAAATAAAAACATTGAGATAATATAGATTATCCCTTGAAAACTAAGGAAGGGACAAATATCCTTGCTTTCTTTCAGATCTTCAAGCATGTAAATGTGCCATTAATTCTTCTCTGCCCTTTATTCCTAACACTACGGATCACACTGCTCTTCCTCTCAACTTCACTTGTTTTTCTTTACTCTTCCTGCATTTTAAGTATCACTTCCTGTCACACATCTTCCCAAACTAACCTGGATATGATTGCCTTGCTATGCATGCACAGCACCTTATGCTCCCTCCCGTTTTAGGAATAAATCATACTCTATTTTAATTATGCATTTAATTATGTGTCTCCTATAGTTTATACTTGGAGGCAAATTCCATGCCCTTTTTGCTCTGTATTGCATTTCTGAAATATTTCCTGGCACAATCCATACTTAGTATTGAATGAATTTTTCAAAGTGAGTCAATGGATGTTTACATGCATTGTTGAGAACTGTGGTTTGAGGTTTTCAGAGGGCTGAGGGATAATGTTTACATTGTTTCAGGGGGAAGAAGGTATTGATGAGAATGTTTATTTGTTTTTATTTTTTAGTCAAAGAGAGTCAGCCAAGAGAGAATAGAGATGCAATTAATAGCTACTTAGTAGAGTACTGCCCCAGAGAAATGATCATCAAACTTTAAGTGCATACAAATGACCTCAAAAGCATGTTTAAAATACAGATCTGATTCAGCAGGTCTGGAATGGTACATGTGATTCTATATTTTTAGAAACCTCTCAAGTGATACTGATACTTGGTAATACCACTATCCAAGAGCCTAGGAATCAAATTTTAAGAAACTTTGTGCTAGAAGATGTAGCAGATGGCTTCAAAGGAACAGCAGTAAGTCAATTTACCCTAGCAAGGAAGAGACATTCCCATTTACACAGAAAGATATTTAGATGGGTGGAGACAGAGAAACTTGAAGATGGGAAAAAAGGAAATTAAAGTGCTATCATATGCGTGTACCCCAATGTTCATCGCAGCACTGTTTACAATAGCCAGGACATGGAAGCAGCCTAGATGTCCATCGGCAGACGAATGGATAAGGAAGCTGTGGTACATATACACAATGGAATATTACTCAGCCACTAAAAAAAACACATTTGAATCGGTTCTATTGAGATGGATGAAACTGGAGCCCATTATACAGAGTGAAGTGAGCCAGAAAGAAAAGCACCAATACAGTATACTAATGCATGTATATGGAATTTGAAAGATGGTAATGGTAACCCTATATGTGAGACAGAATAAGAGACACAGATGCATAGAACAGTCCTGTGGACTCTGAGGGAGAAGGTGAGGGTGGGACGTTCTGGGACAATAACATTGAAACATGTATATTGTCATATGTGAAGCGGAACACCATTCCATGTTCTATGCATGGGACGGATGCTCAGGGATGGAGCGTTGGAATGACCCAGAGGGATGGGAAGGGGAGGGAGGTGGGAGGAGGGTTCGGGAGGGGGAGCACATGTGAACCCATGGCTGATTCATGTCAATGTATGGCAAAAACTACTACAATATTGTAAAGTAATTAGCCCCCAACTAAAATAAATAAATAAATTAAAAAATAATAATAAAAAAAATAAAGTGCTATCATAGAATATTCTCAATTCCCCAATAAATAGGTGAAAGTTGCTCAAATATTGAAAAATGGAGAGAGACCAGGACTTGCAAAAAGAGGATATGTTATACAAAAACTGCTATAGGGAAGGCAATGTGACAGTGGTTCTCAATTTGATTGCCCAATTAAATTACTAGGGACTTTTCAAAAATTCCAACGCTTAGACCACACACCAGATCCACTAATGAGAATCTCTTGGGAGACTTTCAGGTAAAAGTATTCTTTAGAAGTTTTCAAGAATGAGAATCATTGTTGCTGTTACAAATTGCCCAAGTCAGTTTGGCAGCTACCAAAAATTTGAAGTAGTTGGGATCTACAATTTTCCTCTCCTAGAATCTCACTACCAGCAGGTATGTTGCCATGATAGTAAGTTTCAGATTGAAGTTTTCCATGGTCATAAAAAGGTATAAAAATAGTTAAAGCCATGTTAAGCTAAGCTAGACGAAATCTCAGGCTTCTATCTTCTTAGGCACTCTTAACTAAGCGTCTTGATAAAAAGTTCAATGGACGCAAATTCAACAAATATTTGCTGGCAAATATAATCACCTAATATGATCCTTTCTAATTGAATCAAGAGAAATCTAGCCAAGTCAAGGGAACAACTCTACATGGAGCACTAGTAGGGTGCTATTCCAAAGCTGTTCCCTTGCTGAACTTCCTAGATTTCCATACCGAGGATCAAATGCCTGTGTATCGATACCTAGTATGGATGCCTGTGCATTGTTTTCTTTATTTTTTTTTAAATGAAGTACACTGTTGATTTACAAATGTACAACATAATGATTTAATATTTTTAATTAATTAATTTACGACTGTGCTGAGTCTTCATTGCTGTGAGGGCTTCTCTCTAGCTGTGGTGAGCAAGGGCTTCTCTCTAGTTGTGGTGTGTAGGCTCCTCAGTGTGGTGGCTTCTCTTGTGGAGCACAGACTCTTTGTGCATGTGGACTTCAATAGTTGTGGTGCCTGAGCTGAGGAGTAGTGGTTCCTGGGCTCTAGATCACAGGCTCAGAGGTTATGATGCATGAGCTTAATTGCTTTGCAACAGGTGGAATCTTCCTGGACCAGGGATCAACCCGTGTCTTCTTCATTGGCAGGAGGATTCTTTAACACTGAGCCACCTGGAAAGCCCATGCTTTGATATTTTTATAGATTATATTCTATTTAAAGTTAGTATAAAATATTGATTACATTCTGTGTGCTATATATTGAAGTGAAAGTCACTTCATCGTGTCCAACTCTTTGGGATCCCATGAACTATACGGTCCATGGAATTCTCCAGGCCAGAATACTGGAGGGGTAGCCATTCCCATCTCCAGGGGATCTTCTCAACCCAGGAATCAAACCCGGGTCTCCCGTACTGCAAGATGATTCTTGACCAGCTGAATCACAAGGGAAGCCTAACATTCAGTTCAGTTTAGTAGCTCAGTCGTATCTGACTCTTTTAGACCCCATGGACTGCAGGGAAGCCAGGCTTCCCTGTCCAACACCAACTCCCGGAGCTTACTCAAACTCACGTCCATCGAGTCAGTGATGCCATCCAACCATCTCATCCTCTGTCGTCCCCTTCTTCTCCTGCCTTCTATCTTGCCCAGCATCAGGGTCTTTTCAAGTGAGTCAGTTCTTTGCGTCAGGTGGCCAAAGTATTGGAGTTTCAGCTTCAGCATCAGTCCTTCCAATGAATATTCAGGACTGATTTCATTTAGGATGCATTTTGGATTTCCTTACAGTCCAAGGGATTCTCAGGAGTCTTCACCAACACCACAGTTCAAAAACATCAATTCTTTGGTGCTCAGCTTTCTTCATATTCTAACTGTAACATCCATACATGACTACTGGAAAAACCATAGCTTTGACTAGATGGACCTTTGTTGTCTCTGCTTTTTAATATGCTGTCTAGGTTGGTCATAGCTTTTCTTCCAAGGAGCATGTGTGTTTTAATTTCATGGCTGCAGTTACCATTTGCAGTGATTTTGGAGCCCCCCAAAATAAAGGCTGTCACTGTCTCCGTTGTTTCCCCATCTATTTGCCATGAATTGTATAATATCCAGACCTAGCATAATAGTTTATAGATCTTAATCTTTTTCTCTTATCTTGCCCCTCTCCCACTCACCTGTGCATTATATTTAACCAATCATCTATCATGTACAACACTCATTTTGCAAGTGAAAATTTATTTTCACCATTTCCTATGATAAATTAACAAATTCTCTAGTGCAGATTTAGATAACACTAATTGAATGACTTGCTGAAGTCTGGGCCTTTGATTAAAGTCTTTCAAATACTAATTAATTATCCGCGAATTGTAAAAAGCAGATTCTTGTACTTAAAATTTGAACAACACTTCTTAAATTATTGAAGTTAGTATCAGCAAAACATTAACATATTGTCACTATGTAGAGGGTGGAAGCTATTTGTGACGTTTTGGTAGTTACTTGAAACTAATTGATGGCTGCTAGGTGAAGATTGCTACTGGAGATCAGTGGAGAAATAACTACAGAAAGAATGAAGAGAGGGAGCCAAAGCAAAAACAACACCCAGTTGTGGATGTGACTGGTAGTAGAAGTAAAGTCTGATGTTCTAAAGAGCAATATTGCGTAGGAACCTGGAACGTTAGTTCCACGAATCAAGGCAAATTGGAAGTGATCAAATAGGAGATGGCAAGAGGGAACATCAACATTTTAGGAATCAGCACACTAAAATGTACTGGAATGGGTGAATTTAATTCAGATGATCATTATATCTGAAGAAGGCAATGGCAACCCACTCCAGTACTCTTGTCTAGAAAATTCCATGGATGGAAGAGCCTGGTAGGCTGCAGTCCATGGGGTCGCGAAGAGTCGGACACAATTGAGCGACTTCACTTTCACTTTATGCTTTCACGCATTGGAGAAGTAAATGGCAACCCACTCCAGTGTTCTTGCCTGGAGAATCCCAGGGACGGGGGAGCCTGGTGGGCTGCCGTCTGTGGGGTCACACAGAGTTAGACCCGACTGAAGCGACTTAGCAGCAGCAGCAGCAGATCATTATATCTACTACTGTGGGTAAGAATCCTTTAGCGGGAATGGAGTAGCCATCATAGTCAACGAAAGAGTCCGAAATGCAGTACTTGGATGCAATCTCAAAAACGACAGAATAATTTCTGTTCGTTTCCAAGGCAAACCACTCACTATCACAATAATCCCAGTCTATGACCAAACTATTAATGCTGAAGTAGCTGAAGTTGAACGGTTCTATGAAGACCTACAAGACGTTCTAGAACTAACACCCGCAAAAGATATCCTTTTCATTATAGGGGATTGAAATGCAAAAGTAGAAAGTCAAGAAACACCTGGAATAACAGGCAAATTTGGTCTGGGAGTACAGAATGAAGCAGGGCAAAGCTAATAGACTTTTGCCAAGAGAACGCACTGGTCATAGCAAACACCCTCTTCCAACAACACAGGAAAAGACTCATGGACATCACCAGAAGGTCAATACTGAAATCAGATTGATTTTATTCTTAGGAGCCAAAGATGGAGAAGCTCTATACAATCAACAAAAACAAGACCAGGAACTGACTGTGGCTCAGATCATGAACTCCTTATTGCCAAATTCAAACTTAAATTGAAGAAAGTAGGGAAAACCACTAGACCATTCAGTTATGACCTAAATCAAATCCCTTACAGCTATACAGTGGGAATGAGAAAGAAATTCAAGGGATTAGATCTGATAGAGTGCCTGAAGAACTGTGGATGGAGGTTCCTGACATTGCACAGGAGGCAGGGTTCAAGACCACCCCCAAGAAAAAGAAATGAAAAAGGCAAAATGGTTATCTAAGGAGGGCTGACAAATAGCTGTGAAACGAAGAGAAGCAAAAGGCAAAGGAGAAAAGGAAAAATATGCCTATTTGAATGCGGAGTTTCAAAGAATAGCAAGGAGAGATAAGAAAGCCTTCCTCAGTGATCAGTACAAAGAAAGAAAGGAAAACAATAGACTGGGAAAGACTAGAGATCTCTTCAAGAAAATTAGAGATACCAAGGGAATATTTCATGCAAAGACGGGTACAATAAAGAACAGAAATGGTATGGACCTAGCAGAAGCAGAAGATATTAAGAAAAGGTGGCAAGAATACACAGAAGAACTGTACAGAAAAGATCTTCATGACCCAGATAACCATGATGATATGATCACTCACCTAGAGCCAGACATCCTGGAGTCAAGTGGGCCTTAGGAAGCATCACTACAAACAAAGCTAGTGGAGGTGATGGAATTTGAGTTGAGATATTTTGAATCCTAAAAGATGATCCTATGAAAGTGTGCACTCAGTCTGCCAGCAAATTTGGAAAACTCAGCAGTGGCCACAGGACTGGAAAAGGTCAGTTTTCATTCCAATCTCAAAGAAAGGCAATGTCAAAAATGCTCAAACTACTGCAAAGTTGCACTCATCTCGCATGCTATCAAAGTAGTGCTCAAAATTCTTCAAGCTAGGCTTCAACAGTATGTGAACTGTGAACTTCCAAATGTTCAAGCTGATTTTAGAAAAGGCAGGGGAACCAGAGATCAAATTGCCAACATCCCTTGGATCATCAAAAAAGCAAGAGAGTTCCAGAAAAACATCTACTTCTTCATTATTGACTATGCCAAACCTTTGACTGTGTGGATCACAACAAACTGTGAAAAATTCTCAAGAGAAAGGAATACCAGACCACCTTACCTGCCTCTTGAGAAACCTGTATGCAGGTCAGGAAGCAATAGTTAGAACTGTACATGGCACAACAGACTGGTTCCAAAGCGGGAAAGGAATACGTCAAGGCTGTATATTGTCACCCACCTTATTTAACTTATATGCAGAGTACATCATGGGAAATGCTTTGCTGAATGAAGCACAAGCTAGAATTAAGACTGCCGGAAGAAATATCAATAAACCTCAGATATGCAGATGACACCATTCTTATGGAACAAAGAGAATAAGAACTAAGAGCCTCCTGATAAAAGTGAAAGAGGAGAGTGAAAAAGTTGGCTTAAAACTCAATATTCAAACAACTAAAATCATGGCATCTGGTCCCATCACTTCATGGCAAATAGATGGGGAAACAGTGACAGACTTTATTTTTTGGGCTCCAAAATAACTGCAAATGGTGACTGCAGCCATAAAATTAAAAGACGCTTGCTCCTTAGAAGAAAAGTTATGACAAACCTAGACAGCTTATTAAAAAGCAGAGACATTATTTTGCCAACAAATGTCTATCTAGTCAAAGCTATGGCTTTCCAGTAGTCATGTATGGATGTGAGAGTTGGACTATAAAGAAAGCTGAGCACCAAAGAATTGATGCTTTTGAATTGTGGTGTTGGAGAAGACTCTTGAGAGTCCCTTGGACTTCAAGGAGATCCAACCAGTCCATCCTAAAGGAAATCAGTCCTGAATATTCAGTGGAAGGACTGATGTTGAAGCTGAAACTCCAATCCTTTGGCCACCTGATGTGAAGAACTGACTCCTTGGAAAAGACCCTGATGCTGGGAAAGATTGAAGGGAGGAGAAAGGGACGACAGAGGATGAGATGGTTGAATGATATCACCGCCTCAATGGACATGAGTTTGAGTAAACTCTGGGAGTTGGTGATAGACAGGGAGGCCTGGCATGCTGGAGTCCATGGGGTTGCAAAGAGTCGGACACGATTGAATGACTGAACTGAAGTGAACTGAGGTGTAAAACTTCAAGGGAAAAGAAAGAACTTAAAATTACAGCTCACCAAATAATATGCTCTACGAAAAGGGAGATGAGGGCCTAGAGTTAGGAAAAATTCTTCCTAACGTTCAGTCAAACTGAGGGAAGAATTAACAGCAACTTGGTCACCTCCAGATTAATCACCCTGAAAATCATAACTTATTCTAGTGATAAAGTAGTTAGCTCCACCATATTTAAAACTCTTCTTTAAGATGAGGACATGACTATATTTTGAATTATTGATCCCATTTTCTTGGTCTGATTCCTCTACTTACTAAAATTTTGAGGATAAGACAGACAATTCCCACATAAATTCTGTCAACTGTGAAGAGAATAATATGGCTGAAGATAATGTACATACGAATGATAAGTTCAGATATGTCTGTCAAAAATTGTCATTGCACTATATATCTTAACAACAGAGTTATCAACACATTGTATTTTTATGTAAAATTGCCCCAGATGCTACAATTTTGTCATGAGTTATCCTGGTAACATTAACAATATAAATAATTATTTAAATGACTAAGAAATGACATCAGTTTTCATTTATAAATTTCAGACTCAAAGACACAGCATATATATTTTATTTACTTCTTAAGGTTGATATACTTCTGCTGTATTTCCAAGTTTCATTTATATAATACTCCACTGGTAGAACACTGAGGACTTACTCCAGAAATGTACATTGCATTTTTAAAAGTACAAGAAACTTAAAAAAAAAAGCTCTCACTATTATCTCCTCTTGAAAGTATCTGTTTATGAAAGGCTTGAAGTTGAACAAAATATTTTCTTAAGAAACAATTAGCAAGCTTATTTCTAAGGATAGAAATCATTCTATCTGCACAGATCTGGCTTTATATTACATAGTATATTTCATATTTCTAACTTTGCAAATAAGTTCTATTAGCTTTTCCTAGGAATATTCTGGAATAATAATTCTTAAGCACTAATAAGTATTTGAAAAAGATATTCTTATGTTTTTTCTTTCTCTCCTTCTTATTGCTTATTTGCATCATCTATGCTTCATATTTGTCTCCAAGCAGTTTGTTTAAACAGTTTTTATAATATGGCGCTTGGGAGTCGGTGTAGATTTTCTGAGTAAAGGAGCAAAAAAAATAAAATAAAATATATATATATATATATATATATATATATATATATTCACTTTTTCTCTTCCAAATTCTTGTTCCTCCTTGTCTTATTTAGCCTTCTGAGTAGACATAATACTACAAGTTTTAACCTAGTTTAAAGAAGTCCAATATATAAATTATAAATTGTAAATCACATAAGTAAGATGATAAAGTGTACATACATGTGCATGCTCCATCATGTCTGACTCTTTGCAACCCCTGAAATGTAGCCTGCCAGGCTCCTCTGATTTTGGGCTCCAAAATCACTGCAGATGGTGACTGCAGCCATGAAATTAAAAGACACTTAATCCTGGGAAGAAAAGTTATGAACAACCTAGACAGCATATTAAAAAGCAGAGACATTACTTTGCCAACAAAGGACCATCTAGTTAAGGCTATGGTTTTTCCAGTAGTTATATATGGATGTGAGAGTTGGACTATAAAGAAAGCTGAGCACCAAAGAATTGATGCTTTTGAACTGTGGTGTTGGAGAAGACTCTTGAGAGTCCCTTGGACTACAAGGAAATCCAACCAGTCCATCCTAAAGGAGATCAGACCTGGGTGTTCATTGGAAGAACTGATGTTGAAGCTAAAACTCCAATAATTTGGCCACCTGATGTGAAGAACTGACTCATTTGAAAAGACCCTGATGCTGGGAAAGATTGAGGGCAGAAGGAGAAGGGGATGACACAGAACGAGATGGTTGGATGGTATCATCGACACGATGGACATGAGTTGGGTAAACTCCGGGAGTTGGTGATGGACAGGAAGGCCTGGCGTGCTGCAGTCCATGGGGTCGCAAAGAGTCGGACATGACTGAGTAACTGAACTGAACTGAACTGAACTGAGGTTCCTCTGTCCATAGAATTCTCCTGACAAGAACAGTGGAGTGGTTTGCCATTTCCTTCCCAGGGGATCTTCCCCATCCAGGAATTGAACATGTGCCTCCTGCATCGCCTGCATTGGCAGGTAGATTCTTTACCCCTAAGGCATGTGGGAAGCCCAAATTGCTCTTCTCTTATCTCAGGAATTTGCATTGTTTAACCTTCTTTATTCTCTAATAGTCACTTTATAATTTTATCTATTTTTATTTTGATTCTTTTTCTTTTAAGTTTCTCTTTATCTTTTCAGTTCATATGGGAAAGTAGAATGCATAAAAATTTCAGGTCAGAAATGTATCATCCAATGGGTCACCTTTAAACCTACATTTGGCAGCAAACACATGGTTTCCATGTCTGCCTTGATCCAAATATACTTCCTCCATGAAACTGTACAAAGAGTGTACCTGTAGGATAATAGATGGCTCTTTCCTTCCCTGCATTTTCCAAATTTTCAATATGTAATTATATCAAGCCAGCTGCTTCATTATATTTAGATGACACCAACCTGGGGGTAGTAATAGCATCATTAACAATTTTAAAAATTTCCCTTTGTTTGGATTCTCTCATCTTTACAAGAATTTCAACTCCCCTAAGGTCCTCCCTGATAGTTTTTATTTTCTTTAGGATAGCGTCTCTTGTTTGCTCACCAAATTTTGATCTTGGTTATCCCCTGCTGTTTCTGTGGTTTTTCACATGCCTGCTCTGTTCTCACATGGTGTCTACTGTCAAAGCCATCAAGACTGGTACTAATGACACCATTTATTTTGGAGGAAAGAAGACCTGATGTCTATTCTCTATTCTAAATGTAAGTTGATATGAATGGACATTATGCACTGAACATGCAACTCAACTGTTGCTCTTCTGTCTCAAAAGATACAAGTAGTGCTTTCAATGCCTTATATAAAATATAAAGCAACTGACAGTAGAGTTATTCTTTTTCTTTCATTGCAGCTTTCTTTCCCTGGAGTTAAGACATAAATTCATGGGTGTGGGGCACAGAATAAGCTAATAAGAGCCTACAGCTTTACCTCAGATCAGTTTTCTTCTGATACTGATGCAATGTCTTTGATCCAAACTTATACTTCCTTACTCTTTTATTTTAGGCTGATATTTTTTCCCTAAAGGTTTTTCTTTGTTCTTTAATAGACAGATGTCCTGAAGATTAATCTTCCTAATGCCACTTACCCATCCACAGCCTCTTCCACAATAGGTTAGAAAAAGGAACAAGTTCAAGTTTTATTCTGAGCTGTTTTGGGATATGTATTGCATGCTTTAGTAAAAGGACTTCTTAAGCTCCATACAGTACAGTTATTTATTGCTAATTAGCTGATTTTGTTTTGTTTTGTTTTCCACCACAGGTAGACATAACAACAATTAGCAGGGGGAAAAAAATTACCTATTTTTGAATCACTGGGAGTTTTCAACCTGAGATTTACTTTTGGGTGATCATATTCTACTTTGGCATTCTCCAGTTACTCCATTTTACCTTTTAAAGTAGTCATTTATGAAAGGAAAGAATGTATATTTTAGAATATATATTATGCACTATATATAAGCGTAATTTATATTATATATAATATTTTAAAAACTAAAAATATCCCACTGGAAACCAGTTCTATTGGTTGTCCTTCCCCGTCTCTGAACGATGTCCTAGACAGGATCTATAGCTATCCACTCATTTGTCTGGATTATTAATAGAAGTTTTTTCAGATTATTAATAGAAGTTTTTGTCAGATATTAAAAATCTTTATCTGGTTTAATAAAGGCCTTCCTTGGAGATATAGTGGGCTTGCTTCCAGACCAGTGCGTTAAAGAGAATATTGCAATAAAGCGAGTCACAGGAAAGTTTTTGTTTTCTCAGTGCTCATAAATTTATACTATATGTTAGTCTATTAGTGTGCAATAGCATTATGTTTTTAAAAAGCAATGAGTATGCCTTAATTTGTAAATACCTTGTTGCTAACAAGTGCTAATCATCATCTGAGCCTTCAATGAGACATAATGGTTTTGCTGGTGAAACATCTTGCCTCAGTGTTGATGGCCGTGACTGATCAGGGTAATGATTGCTGAAGGTTGGGTTGGTTGTGTCAGTTTCTTTAAATGAGACAACAGTGAAGTTTGACACATTGACTGACTAATTAGAAATGTTGAAATAATCCTTTTAAGATGATACCACCAATAGATAACAGAAGCTTTTGAAAAGAAAAATGTTCTTCACTGAAGGAGCAGGAGAGGGAAGATGGAAAAAAAAATATTTTCCTGCTTTGATTCTTCAGTGCTCATAAGATGACTTCTTCATTGAAACTGATCACTGTTGCAGCCATCTAGTCAGAGAGCTCAGGGCAGGAAGCACACCCCCCAGAAAGGCCTCTTGGCCATTTCTTTTGCACAGGAGTTATCTTCCCAGCAGTGTGTAGCCTGCAGCAGTCTATTCGCAAGTTAATTGCCTTTGTCCCCAGGTAATAGTCTAGGTGGAAGGGACAGTAACTCACTTGAGATAGGTGTGTTGATTATTCTGTACCTCCTGCAACATCCTTAGTGGCATAGCTTCCGCATTGTCCACAGTGATGTGTCCTGTTTCAGAGATCTTTATAATTGGAGCTATGTCAAAAGGCATAATTTCTCTACAGATCACCAAGGGAAAAAAAATATAAAATAAATTCTGTCACAGGGAGAAGGGTAAGTCACTTGATAACCCTTCAACAGACTGTACAAAGTAAAAACTAAGCAGCCAATGTTGCATTCAGGGTGAGGATATTTCTAATTCCCTCTGCTCAGTTTCTTGCCTTCTTATTACCTTTCTCTTTATTTTTTTCTTCTTGAGCCTTCATTTTTAATTCTTAGATCATATTTACCCAAATCAGACCAGGATAGTCATGCATGGCTCACTCAGTTTGGCCACTGCCACCTCAGTGCTGACTGTGAGAATTGACAAAACTAAGTCTTACTACATAAAACAATCTAATAATTAGCTAAAGACATAAGATGGATCTGCCCCTGCAAATTTGTTTGAATAATCCTTTATTCTGAAAATGAAATATCAGGCAGTTTATCCCAGCACTCCTTTATTCTTCCTTAAATTGGAGCATCGCTCCTTCAGTATTTTCATATTCCCATAAAGCAAGTTTTCTCCTCAATGTCCACTTCACTGTCACCCACCCCTTGTAGGTTCCTTAGATCCAGCATCACTGTTGCTTTCTCTCATTCCTGGATTCTCGGCTTTGAATTATTCAGTACACTTTGCCAATTGGTACTTCACATTTTTCTTCCACAATCTTTTCTCATTAGCTAAGGCAAATACACATATTTTTTCAGTTCCAAGAAGCTGTGCAATGTGAAGAAGGGCTTCTGGAAAGTGGTGTGGAAAAGGAGGAAGGGAGAAATCCTTGGAAAGCCAGACTGTCAAATGTGAGTCTTTTCAGTGAAGTGCTGAAGTTTTAGCCAGTAAGGCCACTCTTCCAAGCATTCCAACTGTGCTGTCCTTCACCCTCAGAGAGGACAAAACATGTACTGTCCTGTCAAAACATATACTCTGGAATTCTTTGCCATCAAAAGGATAAGCTACAATAAGTCACTGATATTATGTTTTCTGTCTTGCATTGTGATTTCATTGTAGTTGTTGTTCAGTTGCTCAGTCATGTCTGATTCTTTTCAGCTCCATGAACAGCATCACACCAGGCTTCACTGTCTCCTAGAGCTGGCTCAAACTTATGTCCATTGAGTCAGTGATGCCATCCAACCATCTCAACATCCGTTTCCCCCTTCTCTTCCTGCCCTCAATCTTTCCCAACATCAAGGTTTTTTTCCCAGTGAGTCTGCTCTTTGCATCAGGTAGCCAAAGTATTGGAGCGCCAGCTTCAGCATCAGTACTTACAGTGAAAATTCAGGGTTAATTTCCTTTAGGATTGCCTGGTTTGATCTCCTTGCTGTCCAAGGGACTCTCAGGAGTCTTTTCCAGAGCCGTAGTTTGAAAACATCAATTCTTTGATGCTCAGCCTTCTTAATGGTCCAACTTTACATCCATACTGACTGCCAGAAAAACCATTGCTTTGACTATACAGACCTCTTTAAAGAATGTTAGTGTAGCTTAGGGACACTGGTTGAGACTCTAGCACCAAACTCTTGACCATAGGAGTATCAATAATGCCTCAAGAAAAAGGTAGACTTCATAGATCAAGGAAGATAATTAGCTAAAGTTAGCAGAAGAGATTAAGAAGAGGTAGCAAGAATACACAGAAAAACTATACAAAAAAGGTTGTAATGACTCAGAAAACCATGATGGGTGGTCACTCACCTAGAGCCAGACATCATGAATTGTGAAGTCTAGTGGGCCTTAGGAAGTATTTCTGCAATAATGCTAGTGGAGGTGATGGAATACCAGCTGAACTATTTAAAATCCTAAAAGATGATGCTGTTAAAATGCTGCACTCATTATGCCAGCAAATTTGGAAAACTCAACAGCGGCCACAGGACTGGAAAATATCAGTTTTGATTCCAAGTCCCAAAGAAGGACATTGCCAAAGAATGTTTAAACTATAGCACAACTGTGCTCATTTCAAATGCCAATAAGGTTATGCTCAAAATCCTTCAAGCTAGCATCAGCAGTATATGAACCAAGAACTTTCAGATGTACAAGCTGAGTTTGGAAAAGGCAGAGGAACCAGAGATCAAATTGCCAAGGATCATAGAGGAAGCAAGGAATTCCAGAAAAGCATCCACTTCTGCTTCATTGACTATGCTAAAACCTTTGACTATGTGGATCACAACAAACTGTGGAAACTTCTTAGATACAGGAATACCAGACCACCTACAGAAGAACTGTACAAAAAAGATCTTCACAACCCAGATAATCACGATGGTGTGATCACTCACCTAGAGCCAGACATCCTGGAATGTGAAGTCAAGTGGGCCTTAGAAAGCATCACTACAAACAAAGCTAATGGAGGTGATGGAATTCCAGTTGAGCTATTTCAAATCCTGAAATATGATGCTGTGAAAGTGCTGCACTCAATATGCCAGCAAATCTGGAAAACTCAGCAGTGGCCACAGGACTGGAAAAGGTCAGTTTTCATTCCAATCCCAAAGAAAGGCAATGGCAAAGAATGCTCAAACTACCACACAATTTCACTCATCTCACATGCTAGTAAAGTAATGCTCAAAATTCTCCAAGCCAGGTTTCAGCAATATGTGAACCGTAAACTTCCAGATGTTCAAGCTGGTTTTAGAAAAGGTAGATGAACCAGAGATCAAATTGCCAACATCTGCTGGATCATTGAAAAAGCAAGAAAGTTCCAGAAAAACATCTATTTCTGCTTTATTGACTATGCCAAAGCCTTTGACTGTGTGGATCAGAATAAACTGTGGAAAATTCTGAAAGAGATGGGAATACCAGACCACCTGACCTACTTCTTGAGAAACCTGTATGCAGGTCAGGAATCAACAGTTAGAACTGGACATGGAACAACAGACTGGTTCCAAAAAGGAAAAGGAGTATGTCAAGGCTGTATATTGTCACCTTGCTTATTTAACTTATATGCAGAGTACATCATGAGAAACGCTGGGCTGGAAGAAGCACAAGCTGAAATCAAGATTGCTGGGAGAAATATCAATAACCTCAGATATGCAGATGACACCACCCTTATGGCAGAAAGTGAAGAAGAACTAAAGAGCCTCTTGATGAAAGTGAAAGAGGAGAGTAAAAAAGTTGGTTTAAAGCTCAACGTTCAGAAAACTAAGATCATGGCATCTGGTCCCATCATTTCATGGGAAATAGATGGGGAAACAGTGGAAACAGCAACAGACTTTATCTTTTTGGGCTCCAAAATCACTGCTGATGGTGATTGCAGCCATGAAATTAAAAGATGCTTACTCCTTGGAAGGAAGGTTATGACCAACCTAGATAGCATATTTAAAAACAGAGACATTACTTTGCCAACAAAGGTCCGTCTAGTCAAGGCTATGGTTTTTCCCATGGTCATATATGGATGTGAGAGTTGGACGATGAAGAAAGCTGAGCACCGCCGAAATGATGCTTTTAAACTGTGGTGTTGGAGAAGACTCTTGAGAGTCCCTTGGACTGCAAGAAGATCCAACCAGTCCATCCTAAAGGAGATCAGTCCTAGGTGTTCATTGGAAGGACAGATGTTGAAGCTGAAACTCCAATATTTTGGCCACCTGATGGCGAAGAGCTGACTCATTGGAAAAGGCCCTAATGCTGGGAAAGATTGGGGGCAAGAGGAGAAAGGGACGACAGAGGATGAGATGGTTGGATGGCATCACTAACTCGATAGACATAGGTTTGGGTAAACTCTTAGAGTTGGTGATGGACAGGGAGGCCTGGCATGCTGCGATTCATGGGGTAGCAAAGAGTCAGACACTACTGAGCGACTGAACTGAACTGAACCTGTCTCCTGAGAAACCTGTATGCAGGTCAAGAAGCAAGAGTTAGAACATTACATGGAGCAAAGGGCTAATTCAAAATTGGGAAAACAGTATGAAAAGGCTGTATATTGTCACCCTGTTAATTTAACATACACAGAATACATCAGGTTGGATGAAGCACATGCTGGAATCAAAATTGCTGGGAGAAATACTAACAGCTTCAGATATGCAGATGGTACCACTCTAATGGAAGAAAGTGAATGGGAACTAAAGAGCCTCTTGATAAGAAAGAGGAGAGTGAAAAAGCTGGCTTGAAACTCAACATTCAAAAATTAAGATCATGGTATCCAGTCCTTTCAGGTGAGTAGTAGGGAAAAAAGTGGAAGCACTGAAAAATTTTCCTTTCTTGGGCTCCAAAATCACTGTGGATGGAGACTGCAGCCTTGAAATTATAGGATACTTGTCCCTTGAAAAGTTATGGCAAACCTAGACAGAATAGTAAAAGCAGAGATGTCTTTTGTCGACAAAAAAACATCACTTTTCTGTATGGTCAAAGCTATGGTTTTTCCAGTAGTCATGTATGGATGTGAGTATTGGACCATAAAGAAGTTTGAGAGCTGAAAAATTGATGGTTTTGAATTTTAGTCCTAGAGAAGACGCTTAAGAGTCCCTTGGACTGCCAGGATATCAAACCAGTCAATCCTGAAGGAAATCAACCCTGAATATTCATTGGAAGGATTGATGCTGAAGCACCAATACTTTGGCCACATGGTGTGAAGACCTGACTCACTGGAAAAGACCCTAATGCTGGGAAAGACTGAAGGCAGGAGAAGGGGGCGACAGAAGATGAGATGGTTAGATAGCATCACCGACTCAATGGGCATGAATTTGAGCAAACTTTGGGAGATAGTGAAAGACAGGGAGGCCTGGTGTGCTACAGTCCATGGGGTTTCAAAGAGCTGGACATGACTCAGCAAGTGATCAACAACAACACAGAGCAGTGCATTCCATCTTATAAGTCATCTATAATATTTTATCTGGGGGCTTGGATTATTTAGTGATAAATTATATGTAAAACTATAGTTGGAAATAAGAAAAATAAGAAAGAAAAATGTTCTCCTTGAATTTAACACTGAAAACCCAGCCCAAAACACACATTAACTCATATGTGAGCATGATTTTTAAACTTCTGAACTATAGGTCATAGAATATTTTTCATATGCTTACTCTCAGAAGAGAAATAAAATAAGTTGGTAGAAGTCAATTAACTATTTATGAGTTTTTCTAGTAAGAGAGCAAAATTTTGCCCCAGAAAATATGTGCTTATATTTTTAACTCTTTAGTAAACTCTAGATTATTTTGCTTAATTTTTTATCAGAATTAAGAACTTAAGTTATTTCATTTTATTTACATTTTCTTTTAAGATATTAATTTGGTACCTTTACAATAGTCAGTTAAATTATAGAAATACAGTGCAATTTATTTCAGTTTTTGTTTTCCTAACTTGCCATATCCATTTTTCTGTTATTGTTTTCAGAAGTTGGTTGTTTTTCTTATAAAAGGCCATAAAATCTCTCATTATTTTTCCCAGTAAATATCTATTTTTCCATAAATCCTACAATCTGTTGCTTCGGTTTTGTTTAATCTTCTAAAAAACATTATAATGAAAATTGCTAATCTCTTTTTCCAAAAGCTAAAAAGTAATCAGTTAACAGATTTTACTTTGTTAGGAACTCAGAGCATATGAATCCTCCATTTCTGGATTGAAGAGTGGCATGCAATAAATTCACTTTATAAAATCATGACTTTATAGAAAATGTGATACAGTCCCATGTTTCCAGGTAATTACGTATGCCTCTGGCCTAGCCAAAGTATTAACAGGCTCCACTAGGACTCATTCTGGGGGAAAAAACGAGGCAAGGACTATGCAACTGCTTCACAGCCAGCTTCTCTCTGCATTTTTGAATGGCACCAACTCATGCTTGTGCTACAGATGTTAGAGAGCAGAGGGTGAGCATTTTTATCTGCAGAGATCCCAAAGAATGCCTCTGGACTCACCATGCTCTGTTTTCAGCCCTGTAAAGTTCAAAACAAGGCTAGAAAACCAGCTTGAGGGAAGACACCCCCTGTCAGCAACCAGAAAATAAATGGAAAGAACTGTTATCTTATGAAAATTGTCATGAAGTTAAAAAAAAAAAATTAAAAGCAGAAGAGTGGGAGAGAAAGAGTAATGCAAATACAAGCCAGTATCCTGTACTCTCTGAAAACAATATGGCTCTATTTGCAGCACCAAACTGAACACACTTGCCATTTGTCCTTGAATTAAACTTTTAAAAGTTGAATATCATCTAGAAAACATCCTTCCATTGTAAAGGAAAAATAAAAGAGAAACTTGGAGTAATTTATCAGCATCAATTTCCCAGAGAGTTGGAAGCAGGAGAGAGAAGAGTTCAATTTCTAACTCTAAACCTAGGCCCTTTCTACTCTATTAGACTCTTAAAAATGGGAAAATTGAGGATAATTTTTCTCTAGACTGAATTCCTATCTTTACAAAAAATTGATCCTTCACCTACTACCTAAATTTGAGTTAAGATCCTTGATATGTTGATCAAGAGCTAATAGCTGACCTTATATTGACCTCTTTCCTCTCTTTTTGAACAGCCCATGCAACATCACCTGCATTACACCATCTCTGTGTTTCTCTGTGACTTCATCTTAAAATCCTCTTCTGTGTCCTTACAGTACTTTTTTGCTGTCCCTTAAACATTTTGATCATGCTCACATCTCAGAGTTTTGCATGTACTCTTCTCTAAGTGGGTAATACTATTGTTCCAGGTATTTGCATGGCTCAATCCCTTACTACCTTTAAGTTTCTGAACAAACATCACCTTATCAGTTAGGACTGTCTTATCAAAGATATGTAAAGTAAGCCCACCCCAACCTTAAGACTCTCTACTTTGCGTCTGTTCCTTCTTTTCCTCCATAACTCATATCATGTTACATGCTATGTTTTCCATATTTATTTATTTAATTGTCTTATCCACAATAAGTATATCTTCTTTTTGTTATAAGAAGAAATTTAACTTCTTTTTGTTAACCTTGTAAACAAGATTTGTGTTTGTTTTGTGAAATGCTATGTGCTCAGAACCTAGAACAGTGCTTGATATTGTACATGCTCAATAAATATTTGTGGAATGAATGAATTAATACTTAGAGCCTCTTCCCCAGATATTCCTTTCTCCAATTTCCTTCACCACTTGATCACCACTGCTTTTCATTCATGACTGTTAGGCCTTCCAGATATAAAGAGATAGGAAAAATAGAAACCTGAGATTAGCTAAATCACTAAGAAGAAGTTACATCAGCAAAAAGACAACAAAGCAATATGTCTTTATTGAATATGTGTACATTGAGGGAAGTAAATCATAAATATCAAATGTGGTGATGAACCGTCCTTTCTTTACCTTGCTGACAGTGGTATATAAAGTGAGTGAAAGTCGCTCAGTTGTGTCCAACTCTTTGTGACTCCATGGACTATACAGTCCATGGTATTCTCCAGGCCAGAATACTGGAGTGGGTAGTCTTTTCCTTCTCCAGTGGTATATAAAGTTATATTCTTTCTCAGAATTCCCATAACAAATTAAATAAACATCTATAGTACCAGTTTTTACGCCATGCCTTATATGTTTGTAAATGTTGGTCTCTCTAACCTGATTACAAGATCTCAAGTCAGACGGGTGCTACATCTTTGTTTTCCTCAGGATAGTGACTTACACACAGGAGATGCTAGAAAGTGTTTACTGACTTGACTTGACTTAAATCTTACAGTGAAAGTAGAATAAGAAGAACTCCATGAAGCTTTGTATCTCCAGAGTCCCAGTGCTTTGGAGCAATGCTTGCATGTGGGAAGAAGCCAATAAATTTGGAATGAAGGAAAAAAAAAAACAATAAGGCAACAGATTTGGAAAAGAAACAAACAAATCTTCAGAGTAAAGGGAAGATTGGAAAAGCAATTCACACAAAAATGTGAGGGGGGAAAAGAATCAAAGCCGAAGGCAAAGAGACAGAGATGTTCATTCAGAAAGAGACTAAAAACTTAGAACTACACTATGTCTTCCTTTAATTTTTGTATGTACTCATAACACATCTAACAGTCAACTGCTTACCATTAACAGTCATCCAGTTTGCACTTACCTACTGCCTCACTTATCATTCTGTTCATGATTCTAATTGTCTACCTGTTCACACTGTCCTCACTGTTCTCTGAACACAGGGTAGGCAAGGCAGGAGCTAAGAGGCTTGAAGGAAACTCGAGGAGCTGTGGAACTGCAGACACATATATACTTTCCTGGCTGAGGCAGCAACCACAACATAACCCTAATGTAGCCCTGACATCAGCGCAATTCAGTTCAATCACTCAGTCCAGTTCAATCACTCAGTCATGTCCGATTCTTTGCGACCCCATAAACTGCAGCATGCTAGGCTTCCCTGTCTGTCACCAACTCCCAGAGCTTGTTCAAACTCTTGTCCATCAAGCAGGTGATGCTATCCAACCATCTCATCCTCTGTCATCCCCTTCTCCTCCTGACTTCAATCTTTCCCAGCATCAGGGTCTTTCCCAATGAGTCAGTTCTTCGTATCAGGTAGCCAAAGTATTGGAGCTTCAGCTTCAGCATCAGTCCTTCCAATGAATATTCAGGACTGATTTCCTTTAGGATTGACTGATTTGATCTCCTTGCAGTCCAAGGGATGCTCAAGAGTCTTCTCCAACACCATTTCAAAACCATCAATCCTTCAGCGCTCAGTTTGCTTTATGGTCCAACTCTGACATGCATACATGACTATTAGAAAAACCATAGCTTTGACTACATGGACCTTTGTCAACAAAGTAATGTCTCCACTTTTCAAAAGGCTGTCTAGGTTTGTCATAGCTTTTCTTCCAGGGAGCAAACGTCTTTTAATTTAATGACTTCAATCACCATCTGCAGTGATTTTGGAGCCCAAGAAAATAAAGTCTCTCACTGTTTTCATTGTTTCCCCATCTATTTGCCATGAAGTGATGGGACCAGATACCATGATCTTAATTTTTTGAATGTCAAGTTTTAAGCCAAATTTTTCACTCTTCTCTTTCACTTATATCAAGAGGCTCTTTAGTTCTTTGCTTTCTGACATAAGGGATAAGGGTGGTGTCATCTGCATAGCTGAGGTAATTGATATTTCTCCTGAAACCTTGATTCCAGCTTGTGCTTTGTCCAGCCTGGCATTTCTCATGATGCACTCTGCATATAAGTGAAATAAACAGGGTAACAATGTACAGCCTTTTCGTACTCCTTTCCCAATTTGGAACCAGTCCATGTTCCATGTCCATTTTTGCTTCTTGACTTGCATACAGATTTAAGGTGGTCTGTTATTTCTACGTCTTTAAGAATTTTCCACAGTTTGTTGTGATCCACACAAAGGCTTTAGTGTAGTCAATGAAGCAGAAGTAGATGGTTGGCAATTTGACCTCTCTGGTTCCTCTGCCTTTTCTAAATCCAGCCTGAACATCTAGAAGTTCTCAGTTCATGTACTGTTGAAGTCTTGCTTGGAGAATTTTGAGCATTACTTTGCTAACATCTAAGATGAGTGCAATTGTGCTGTAGTCTGAGCATTCTTTGGCATTGCCTTTCTTTGGGATTGGAATGAAAACTGACCTTTTCCAGTCCTGTGGCCACTGCTGCTGCTGCTGCTGCTGCTGCGTCGCTTCAGTCGTGTCCAACTCTGTGCAACCCCATAGATGGAAGCCCACCAGGCTCTCCTGTCCCTGGGATTCTCCAGGCGAGAACATTGGAGTGGGTTACCATTTCCTTCTCCAATGCATGAAAGTGAAAAGTGAAAGTGAAGTCGCTCAGTCATGCCCGACTCTTCCTGACCCCAGGGACTGCAGCCTACCAGGCTCCTCCATCCGTGGGATATTCCAGGCAAGAGTACTGGAGTGGGGTGCCATTGCCTTCTCCGGTGGCCACTGCTGAGTTTTCCAAATTTGTTGGCAGATTGAGAGCAGCAGTTTCACAGCATCATCTTTTAGGAATTGAAATAGCTTAGTTGGAATTCCATTGCCTCTACTAGCTTTGTTCATAGTGATGCTTCCTAAGGCCCACTTGACTTCACATTCCAGGATATCTAGCTCTAGGTGAGTGATGACACCATTGTGGTTATCTGGGTCATTAAGATCTTTTTTATACAGTTCTTCTGTGTATTCCTGCCACCTCTTTTTAGTATCTTCTGCTTCTGTTAGTCCTTACCATTTCTATCCTTTACTGTGCCCATCTTTGCATGAAATGTTCCCTTGGTATCTCTAATTTTTTTGAATAGATCTCTAGTCCTTCTCATTCTATTGTTTTCCTCTATTTCTTTGCACTGATCTCTTAGGAAGGCTTTCTTATCTCTCCTTGTTATTCTTTGGAACTCTGTATTAGATGGGTATACCTTTCCTTTTCCTCCTTTGCTTTTTGCTTCTCTTCTTTTCTCAGCTATTTGTAAGGCCTCCTCAGACAACAATGACATAGCCATAACAACCTCATATAACATAACCATGAGGCCACTCCAGTGTAGCCCCAGTGCAGTAGCAGCCAAGGCTTTCATGGTGAAGCTCATCCAGGCACACCACACAAAGTAGCCCAAGACCAAAAAAGCACCTCGTGATGCGCATGTGCGATCCTTAAGTGATCTCAACTGTTACACAATCACGCAAAGTCATTGTTTATAGAACATGGGGAGAGAGGGAGTGCGAGCGTGGGCTGAGAGAGACTGCCTGGTGCCATCTTGTTAATTTCCCCACTTCTACCATACAACTATATGCAAAAGGCTTCACTCTTACTTTATTTGTGGAAAAAGCATACTATGAGCCAAAAACATACTCCAAACCTTATTGCAGTTAACATCCCTAAACAGTCTCACTGAGACGTTAGTTCACAAATGGTTCCAAAGGGTTCTCCTTTTCTAACATGATTATTAATATTTCAAGCAGCAATATTTACACACACTTGCTTCAAATATTGACTTGAAAAGAGCTCTTCGTAAATTTTTTAAGCCAAACAATTTTAATTTACAGAACACATCATAATAACTAATTATTATCAAGTTTTCTATTAACAGAAGCATCAAGAGCCAAAGATCTGTTGTTTAGAAACTTAACAAATATTTATAGAGTGACCCTTGGATATCTGTCATTCTGTTAGGTGCTTGTTAACCACTGTAAAAGATGATAAGTATATACAGGCACTGAAATAGCTGCTTATCCTGAGAAGCCAAATCCCACAAACCCAGCTAAATTAACTCTACTCATACTGATTTGATCAGAGAATCACAAGGAATCAGAGGCATTTACCACTACTAGCAAAGCTAACACCTAAACTACTTTTAGATTGGATCAAGACAGCAGTAAGATATTAAAAAAAGCATCAAGAGTGAATAATTCTGGATCATTCCTTTTGGTGCTTCTAAAGGAATATAGGCTAAGTTTATTTGAGCTGTTGTGTATTAACTGTATGTTGTATGATTAATTATAAAATAGCACCACACTGTAAGAAATCAATGGCAAATTCAAAATCATTTAATAAGTGCACAAACAGCTTGGTATTAGAAATATTTTTTAAATGACATCTATCAGTGTATCATATTCAGATTCCCCTGCACCCCTTCCAAAAGTAGTGTGTAACTATGAAACTGTATATAGTAGTGAAGAAGCAATTACCTTTGAATACAGCTTGCTAATGGATGCACAAAGTAAATTGAAATAAAGCACAGATGCTTACAGACACAACTCAAGACTCTGGTCCCTTGACTCTGAGATACTGAGTGTAATTCCCAGGGAAGGAGTTTGGCACTACCCCTCTAGCGGCCACTACAACACCCCCTTCAAAGCAAACACTAAAAACTATATTTGCTTTTAGATTATATTTTCCCTGAAAAGTGAAAATCCTCTTTGAATTTCTTTCAGTTACCAAAAACAGATACTACTGTAGGTCTTTCCTAAATGTGAAGTGGAGTAAAGCTAACTTTAAGAAGTGAGAGATACCTGTATTGCAAAAGCTAGTTACTATTAACTTCCTTATAGAATAAAAATTTTTAAAGGCACAGCACAATTAAGATAAAATCTCTGCACACAGACATTTACAGTTAAAAAATAGGTTCATATGGTGCAGTTAAGTTTGAAAAAACTTAAGCTTTGGGAAATTAACATCTCTTTGATAAATTCACAGGGAAAGGAAAGATATTTTGAGGCAACAAGGACAATAGAATTATAATGAAAAAATTGCTAGAATATAGTAAACAAAACTTTCCAGAAATACCTTCATTATGTAAGGCTTTTTTATGACGCTTAACTCTCTCATTTAGAAGACTATTCTGTAAAATATGTGTCAAGTATTAACATCCCCAAGTCTTGCATTTATAGTGAAACTCCTTAATTATGCAACTGTTCGTATAAAACATACCTCTTTCGATTATAGTTGTTTTTACTCTTTCTTAGTTATGAGTTTATAATGTATTCTTTTCACTCAGTAAACTAATTTTAAGCCATAAATATTTTTCCCCTATGACCTTTCAGTTTCATAAATGTTGTAAAGAAATAAAGCAGGTTTCTTAAGCAATTTGAAGACACACAGCATTTTCTATAGAAGGAAGACTATTCGTTTACAAACTCCGTTGAAGGAAAACATCCTCATATACTGAGAGAGTATCTCTCTTGGACATATAGGTAAAAGAACTACAGAAGGAAAATAAACTCTGTCCAAGAATATTGATAGTTGTATGAAAAGCTTATTTTACCTCTTTTGTTATTTCAGACAAAACAGCCTGTCTTTGAATGAATATTGTATGTTCCATGCACAAATTTGAGGACAAAGCCTCAGGTCCTCTTGGGTGGCTAATTCTTCTCCCTAAGAACTGAGAAGTCCTTTCTCTTGCCCAAGATTTTCATTCCCTTAAAATTATAACCATCATGAATTTGCCCACCTATTAAGGCTACTGCTGTTTCAGCACTAGGAGAAGGTTCTAGAAATCCACTCCATTGTACAATTGACAAAGGATTTTTTTGGATTTTTTAATACAATTTCTCCATCAATTTCTTTTTAAAAACCCGTGTGCTAGCCTTTTAATTCCTTTGTTGAAATGATGGTGTTACATAATGTTGCAAAACCAGGTGTTTTCTCCATGCCTTTAATCCTTCTTCCCCACTGATAATCTTTTCTTCAATACATGTATTTGAAACTTTTTCCTTCTTTTCCCTCTGACTTACCCAAATCCTGTCTTTCCTGAAAGCCTTTTCTACTCTACCCTCTGGAAACCACATTCCATGTTTACTAAGCTGTCCTGTGAATTCAAAACCCTTTCTTCATCACTATTCTTTGGCCTCACTGACATGTAAATCTTTTCTTGGTTTGATCTTTACACTGTTCCTTCCCAGGAGAAGCTATATTTACCATTCCATGTTCAGCAAGCCATTTGGCAATATGAATCACTACTCCTTTCCATAATGCTACCATTAACTTACAACCTTAACAGGCTCCTAGAGTCACTGGAAACTTTTCACTTGAGTAACAAAATGTATCTAAATCCTTAATTCCTGAATTATCCCATAGTCTTGACTCTTCAAACACCTTACTTCCATTAAACTGGGCTTATATTAAACCATGAACATTTGCAGCTACAGTTTCTATCTTATTCATGTTTCTTGCCCAGAAACACTTGACTTCATCTTCATTCATCTTTAATAACTTGCTGGTAGCATTCTTGTTCTCTGAACATGCCAAGCTTATTCTCACTTCTATATCTCTCCATAAGCTACCTCCCTCCGCTGGAATATATATGTCAGTCAGAATGATTTGAGCTGTGAGTAACAGGGAGTAAAAAAAACTGTCTTAAACAACAGAACATATATTGGTTCACGTAAGTGGGAGTAGGGCTTCCCTGTTAGCTCAGTGGTAAAGTATCTGCCTGCTGATGCAAGAGACACAGGAGAGACTCAGTCCCTGAGTCAGGAAGATGCTCTGGAGTAGGAAATGGCAAACCATTCCAGTATTCTTGCCTGGGAAGTTCCTGCAAAAGAGCTGTGGGCTATAAAATGGGGTTGGAAAAGAGCCAGACATGGCTTAGCATCTAAAACAACAATAACAGCAAAGTTGAAGTTAGAGGGAGGTCAAGCTTGTAATCAAGTTCTTGAATTTTTTCCACCTTTTGATTGAATCACTCATCACACTGGCTCCATTCTAAATCTAGTCCTTATGTTCCAAGGACACCTTCCAGTTGGAATCAGGATGAGATGATTTCTCTGACATTCAAAATTGGATTGTCATCATGATACAGGAGAGCTATAAACTTCCCTTTCCAGAAATCTTCATAAGGCCTTCTTTTCATCTCATTCCATAATAGAGTCATATAACCATCCCTAAGTCAACAACAGTGGCAAGGGAGACAGGATTAATTTGGTCAGCAGTAATTAAGATCCAACTCTGGAGCTAGAAATAGCATTTGGGAAGGTAAATAGATAAATAGATAGATATAGTTAGATCTATCTACCTATGCTAAAGCAATGTCTCTATGTTGCTATTTACCTGTGATTCAAGAACTGAGTTTAAAAAAAATCTATAGAAAAGGATGGTCCTATAATTCTTAAAAAGTGATTGCAAACCTCTTTTTTGTTTGAAAAATATGTTCTCCAAATGAATGCTTGTATGGGGTTCATATTTCAAAGATATCAAAGCAGACCTCCTTTTCTTGCAAAGGATAGAGATTAACAATGGTTCCTCAGCACCCAGGAAGCTTCTTAAGTTTAACTTGAAAACTCTGGAAAAACCCTCCCTAGGGTAGTTTGAAAACCAATGTCTTAGACATTTTGTTGAATGATGTTCACTTATGTCAGCCAGATTACTAAGAGCAGCTACTTACTAACTAATACAATAATGACATCTGAGGTTGATTTATTCTTTATTATTTATTGATTGACAAAAATCTATATATTCTAAACATCAGGCATGCTGTTGTCATCAGTTCAGTTCAGTCGCTCAGTCATGTCTGACTCTTTGCGACCCCATGAACCACAGCACGCCAGGCCTACCTGTCCATCACTAACTCCCTAAGCCCACCCAAACCCATGTCCATCAAGTCAGTGATGCCATCCAGTCATCTCATCCTCTGTCGTCCCCTTCTCCTCCTGCCCTCAATCTTCCCCAGCATCAGGGTCTTTTCCAATGAGTCAGCTCTTTGCATGAGGTGGCCAAAGTATTGGAGTTAAAGCTTCAATATCAGTCCTTCCAATGAACACCCAGGACTGATCTCCTTTAGGATGGACTGGTTGGATCTCCTTGCAGTCCAAGGGACTCTCAAGAGTCTTCTCCAACACCACAGTTCAAAAGCATCAATTCTTTGGCGCTCAGCTTTCTTTATAGTCCAACTCTCACATCCATACATGACCACTGGAAAAACCATAGCCTTGACTAGACAGATCTTTATTGGCAAAGTAATGTCTCTGCTTTTTAATACACTATCTAGGTTGGTCATAATTTTCCTTTCAAGAAGTAAGTGTCTTTTAATTTCATGGCTGCAGTCACCATCTGCAGTGATTTTGGAGCCCAGAAAAATAAAAGTCAGCCACTGTTTCCCCATCTATCTGCCATGAAGTGATGGGACCGGATGCCATGATCTTAGTTTTCTGAATGTTGAGCTTTAAGCCAACTTTTTTACTCTCCTCTTTCACTTTCATCGAGAGGCTCTTTAGTTCTTCCTCGCTTTCTGCCATAAGGGTGGTGTCATCTGCATATCTGAGGTTATTGATATTTCTCCCGGCAATCTTGATTCCAGCTTGTGCTTCCTCCAGTGTTTCTCATCATGCCCAGTGTTTCTCATCATGCTGTTGTCATAGTTGATACTTAATTATGAAAATTAAGAAACTCATTGTGATGCCTCCTCAAATATAGAACTTTTCTATCACTATATATATATATGGACTGCTTATAGACAGAACAAGGACTTTCTCATGAATCATAAGATTTACTCCATCTACATCAAAATTGTGTTGTTGTTCTGTTGCTCAGTTGTGTCCAACTCTTTGCAACCCCATGGACTGCAGCATACCAGGCTTCCCTGTCCTTCACTCTCTCCCAAAGTTTGCTCAAACTCATGTCCATTGAATCAGTGATGCCATCTAACCATATCATCCCCTGTCATCCCATTCTCCTCCTGCCTTCAATCTTTCCCAATATCAGGGTCTTTTCCAATGAGTTGTCTCTTCACATCAGGTGGCCAAAGTATTGGAGCTTCAGCATCAGTCCTTCTAATGAATATTTAAGGACTGACTGATTTGATCTCCTTGCTGTCCAAGGGATTTTCAAGAGTATTCTCCACCACCACAGTTCAAAAGCATCAATTCTTTGGTGTTCAACCTTCTTTATGGTCCAACTCTCACATCTATACATGACTACTGGAAAAACCATAGCTTTAACTAGATGGACCTTTGTCAGCAAAGTGATGTCTCTGCTTTTTAATATGCTGTTTAAATTTGTCACATATTTTTTCCAAAGAGCAACTGTCTTTAGTTTCATGGCTGCAGTCACCATCTGCAGTGATTTTGAAACCCAAGAAAATAAAGTCTGTCACTGTTTCCATTGTTTCCCCATCTATTTGCCCTGAAGCGATGTGAAGGAATGCCATGATCTCAGTTTTTTAATCTAACCTGGGGTTAATTTGCTTATCTATCGGAAATGGTTGGACCAAAAGAAATTCTTCATTGGACCACATTTAGAACCATTGTCCAGGCTTCATTAAACCATGTTTAGGGCCAGCCCTTTTTACATGACAACACAGAACTTGAAAAACTCATTAGCATTTTGAGTTATTTACATAATGAGTCCTTGATATTTTGATTCAAAGTTTAAAGATGAAACCTGTAGCCAGGCGCCTACATTTCCCTGTCCCATGTATTTCTACCATTCTCTCTTATTGTTGAGATATAAGTAAAAGAGATAATAAAATGGCACTTATTTTTAGTAATCAGTCCAGACTTCCTACAAGGACATTGCTTTTCTGGAAAAATAGTCAGAGATCAGTCATGGAGAGTTCATAAAGTGTATTAAGCTCAGATATCTGAATTGGTTTTTTGAGAGCTAGCAAGTCTTGATAACTGCCTGTCAAGCTCTTATCAGGAACAACCACTGTGATACAAGAATGAAGCAAGCAGTAGAGTTATACACTTGAAAATTCCTGGTTTCCACATCTTAGGCTTCAAAAGCTGTGTAGAACGTCTGCTCTGTTCAGGTTACCTCAGTGTCTCCAGACCGAAATGAAACCAGGGTTACATCCTCAAGGACCACACTCTCAGGTTGGTTGTTACTGTAGTTGTTCATTTGTTTGTTTATAATAAAAAATGTCAGGAAAAGGCACATGTGCCACATTTGTCAACTTTTTGTTTATAGCAGGCATAATTATTAGTCAGAACTGGCCTCTCCTGATACAACTTATTTGCCATTCCCAATTTATCACACTAAAAATCAATTTAAAAGTGAGATGATTTTTGGAAGATATAATGCCTAACATGAACAAAAAATATAACCCTACAAACCAGATAAAATGAAAGAAGATGGGTACCTATAAAGAAATCAGCTCTGCAAACTGAAGAAATCTAACAATAAGGAAAGAGGATGAGACAAGTATAAAGGTTCTTACACATATGAAAACATTACTTCCTCTTAAAAACTAAGGTTTAAACTCTAAGTATATAAAATAAAATCAAATTTGAAGAAAAATGGGGAAAACTTAAGAATGACTATCAAAAAAAAAAAACTTTAAGTTTTCTTACAGAGTAAGAAAAAAATGGTTGAAAATAAATAAGGTAACTGATGAAGTGGCAAAGTTTTGGCAAGCTAACAGATTGTAAAGGGAATAGGAACACAGTTTCATTGTTAAAGAATGATAGGAAAAACTGATAGGCCATAAATTCAGGCTGAAAATCACTAATGGCCTGTACATTGCACAATAAAAGATCTCTAGTGTGTTGGAGGCCTCCACTGAGTCTTGTGTTTATGCACCTTATGACTCTAGGGAGCTCTGCTCTCATGGTGAACTGTGTGCAGAGCAACCCCTAAAGATGAATGGGGCATAACCTGCTCATTTGCCCATAACTGCCCTGCCCTCCATGATATTTTCAAATCCCCCCCTCTCTCCTTAATATCCGGACTCCGGGTGCCATCTCCTCAGTCACTCTCAGCAGAGGAGTCTACCATCTATTACAGATATAAAACAACAAATGGAACTATGTCGAAACTCTGCCTTCAGTCCTCCAGTTATTTTTGTATCTGTTTTCATCCTTTTCTGCTGTTCTACAGATGGAATTGCTGTCTTATTTCTTATCTAGAGACAATTATTCCACTAGCAATTATACCTTTTTCTCAGTGTCTTCAAATTGTATGCATTTATGATTTATTCTATAATAATTTATTTTTTCCAAATTGTGCTTATCTTAAAAGAGCCCTCCTCCACCTTCAATTCCTTTTATCCCTCCAGCTTCTGTTTCACTCTCTATTTTCTCATGACAAATTTTCTCAAAATAGTTTGCTACTTCTGCACCCAGTAAATACCCTTTAATCTGCTGTAACTAGGTCACTAGACAATGCAATGTTACTAAACACAGAGTCCACTTTTCTTGTCTGAGTCAGGAGATTTTAAGTGACTGTCGAACTGTCAGTATCCTTAAAAGGAAGACGTGACCTCCTCTTTTCCCTTTCCTTTGAGCTGGAATGCATTCAGGATGACACAGGCTAGACCAACCACCATGTGATAACTATGTCCTGAAATGCACAGAGTAAACTGGCCAGCCCTGTATTACCTTCCTCTGCACTGCTGAAAAAGAAGATATAGATTTCTATCTTGTTCTATCTCTCTATCTTGTTCTATCCATTGTATATGGAATTACTTTTGTTAGAATACTTACACTAAACCCTGACCAGTATATTGATGTTGATAACACTCAAATATGTTTCTCCATGTCAAGCTCCAGATTCCTATATGCAATAACTTATTTGATATGCCTCATAGACATCACAAAATAATAAACCCAAAAATTAACATCGATTTTCATCTTCAAACTTGATTTTTCTTTTGCTTCCCAGTCTTTGATACTCACACCATCATCCACTCAACTTTGGAGTCATGGTGGTCTCCTCTGCATTCCTCACATTCTCACTCTCATCCATTCCCAGTCCCTTCCTATTGATTAGCAAGCTATTTGCCTTTTTTCACTGCCACCTGCATAGTTCATCCTCTCTAACCTGGACTCTTCCAACAACCTGAGCATGATCTACGAGGGCCTGCATAACACAGTGCTTTGTGCTTCTGAGTCATTTAATAGGATACTCTGTCCATGTCTGTCCATGCCAGCTCCATGGGCTTCTTCATTCTTCATACCATTTGGATTGTTTATCCTCTCAAGTCTTTACCTGCACTTCCTTCTGCCTGGAACACTCTTCTCTTTGCCTTTGCCTACATAAATGTTACTCTCCTTCATGACTTAGCATATTACTTCCAAAGCAAAACACTTCCTGAACTCCCAGGCTGGGGTTGGTTACCCTGTTATATAGGCCTATGACCAAACAAAAATCTTGTTTTAAACAAAACACTTATCAGCATCTAATTCTTTATTTACTTGAGGTAATCACTTACTCATTCTCCTACCTACAGAGGCAGAAACATGTCTGTTCTAATTTCTGTAGGACAGCACTGGGGATCAGGCACAATTCCTTGTACAAACGAAGGTATTCTGTGAAAACTTTGACTTCTAATTTTGAAAACAATGAACAGTAGATGGCAAAATTGGAAAAAAAATTAACTTAGGTCTTTTGCAAGTATGTGTAACTAGGGCTTAATTTAAGAGACTTTATTAAACTGATATTCTGATTTATAGTCACTCACCAGCTTATTTAGTAAATTGAAATGTCCTGGTTTATACATTTGAGGAAATAATACTTTTTAATTTCTCTACTACTAATGAAAAATTTATGAGGACTTTGTTATCAAATAGGCAATAGATAAGTAATGAATAAATAGGAATGAAAAACTCCAGCAGAGAAAGAACACAGTAAAGAGAAATCTGAGTAAGACAAGTGTTTGCTCTTTCAGTGACCTGGTAGTTTTTCTGCTGTCACTCATTTAGGCAAAGCAAGTATGCAAATGTGACTTTTATTCCATAGATTTCTATAGTCTAGCTTTTGCAAATGAGATAATAGATGCTGCTTTGTTGTTGTTGTTTATCTCATGTATTTAAAAAAATAAAAAGCTGGATATCTGGGCTTGATACCAAACTTAGAAATATAAAATAGCTGTTAGGTGACACAACTTTAATAGCGTCCACCCTACAATTTTTAGTACATTTGTGTCAGCCTAACCATCCATCAACGCAAAAAAAAAAAAATTCCATTATACTCTTGTTGGGCCTCTGTTTGTCCTTACCTAATTGCTTTGTGCTGAATAATTAATACATTTTCTTAATTGAGAAGAATCCTTTTCACCTTTTGTATCAAGGAAATACTTGCCTAATATTTTACAGAAATCTTTCAAACATGCTCCAGACTATGACTCCCGACAGTTAGGTTTGTGTGTGTGTACTGCATGTGCTCATGCTCGTATGTGGAGACTTGGTCACTCAGTCGTGTCTGACTCTTTGCGATCCCATTGACTGTATTCCACCAGGCTCCTCTGTCCATGGGACTTTCCAAGCAAGACTACTGGAGTGGGTTGCCATTTCCTTCTCCAGAGAATCTTCCTGACCCAGGAATTGAACCTGAGTCTTCTGTGTCTCCTGCATTGGCAGGCAGATTCTTTATCACTGAGCCAGCTGGAAAGCTCATATGTGTTTATTAGAATATACTTAGCTTGATTAACTTAAACAACAGTTTCAAAATTAATAAAAGTCACATTAAGATCCAAAATTTCATAAGAAATTTTCCTTTTAAAAGAAGAAAGATGGTTCTCAAATAGCAACCAAGTATTTAAATTATTTATCTTCTAACAAGTGAACGCCTAAGGATCCCAAAATAAAAGTTATAAGTGGTCCAGCTGGTCATTATCTTAATATCCTAGATGGTTTTTCTATATTGAAAAGAAAGCCCATTTCTTAAGTGGCAGAAACACAAAACAACTAGATAGAACAAATCATGACTTCTCATCACTTTGGGATTCAGATAACTGAGAGAGAACAGACTCAAGGGCTGGGTGAGAAACTACACACACACAGGGAAAAGCTCATCGGCAAAAAGTTAGGATTATCCATGTTTGTTTAAGCATACTGTTAAATAGATTGAACAATGAAATGGGGGTAATGCAGTAAAGAATTCCTTAAAAAGTAACAGTTAACTGAGTTTGAAGATTAAGGGCTCTTTCTTAGTTTACTACTAATCCAGGTTTCATCCTGAGAGGTGTAGAGAAAAGGAAACAAAGAAAATCCAGTAATTTGACCTTTGGAACATTGTCTTCACTTCAGGAACCTGCTACCTCTATGTCCTTCCTACTTCTTTGGCTTTGCAATTCCAAGTTATTTGGATTTGTCTGGATAGTCTAATATTAAATAGCGTATTAGATAAATTCGCAGGAAGCCAAGTTTTCTTAAAATGTCTGTTAGCAGCACTTCACCCCACCCACCCTCAAAGCAAAACCACACAAAACAAAAAAGCTATGCTTGAGAGTCAAAGTGACTTCAGAGAAGAAAACTGAGTGAAAGAAAGGTAATCAGCAGATTGGCATTACTCTCCCTTGAGGTTCACTCGGGAGCCTAGTAGACCTGAGAAGACAGCACGCTCCTTCCAATCCAACCCTACAAATTGAAAAAAAAAAGTCCTACGTACAGCTAATGATCCAAGGTAATTCTAAATGTCAGGAACAGATTAAGTGTGTGAAATTCAAACTCATTTAAGAAAATGGCTTTGCTTTTCTTCCCATCCATATATCTTCTTAACTGACATGCCAACAAATGTAAATTACATAAGCTTCATACCCAACAGCTTTCCATAGACACTCTGGATGGAGTGATGTTAAGAAAATTTTTCAGATTAATTAGACTCTTGTCTGGGTACATCCAAAGGGTAAAGGTAGAAAAAGGAAAATGAATGTACTCTAAGAAAGCTAAAAGACATCTGTTGGGCTTTCTCTCGCCATCTAAGAAATGGAAATGCTCACAAATGTTCTCTATGCTGTATAGTGCAACTCAATAAGACAGGAAAGATTGGATGCAAAAATCTTCACAAATGTAAAGGAGTATACAAATTCTAAATGAAAGTATTGCTCTTCTGTTTGTAGACATTATCCAACCCCAAGCAACATGCAAAATAATTAAGGATAAAAAATTTGCCGTTTTTTTTTAATTTAAATGAGTATTTCACCCAGTGCCACCTCCAGTATCAGAATTTCTCAAAAATGATGGCTTTAGTGATTTCAATATGATTTAAATTTAGAACCTACAGTATTCACGATAGTACCATAGCTAATTTCCATTCATTATTTCTTTTTGACTAATTTGGTAAGTGGGTTTTTATCCTAAATAATCTATTCTAAAGGAATAAGTTGTAGAGATGAATAATTCAAGGTGAAATGTTCCTCTATCCATGGTAGTTGTCAATTTCTTTCTACCCTAGTGTACATTAAAACTTTTTTAAGCTTTATTTTATTTTTTATTTTTTGGGGCCACACACATGGCTTGCTACATTTCAGTTCCCCAACCAGGGACTGAACCTGGACCATGGTAATGAGAGCCTAGAATCCTGACATCTAGGCCACCAGGGAACTCCCTTAAGGTTCATCTTAAATTTTACTGTTTTTAGTGAGCACTGGTCAATTTTGACTGCCCAGTATGTAAATTTCTTTTGCTGTATTTAGAAAATGTCCTACTTTACAGGTCTTGATGGAAAGTAGAGCCTACTATTGAACCTAAAGTTCTAGAAACTTGCTTTTGCAGCCTTCCTAACAACTCTGTAAATCAGATGCCTAGGAAACAAGAGCTAGAGTTTCAAACCTATCCTGGAGAGATTTCTTTAAAGAGAAGTACCACCAACATATAATCCCCATGGGCACCTGTAGCAACAATGGCAAATGTGGTGTCACTATTCTATGCCAGCAGCGCCCGAGGTAAAGGCTAGGACAAGTGTTCAATGGTGATTTCCTCAGAGTCCTCCCTGCCCTATTCTGTCATAATTTTAACTGTGACCCTAGTTATAATAGTTCCCACAGTCACTCTTCCTTTTTTTCCAAGAAGTTCTATTTATACTCATTGTTCATTCTGCTAGAAACTCAATATCATTTTAACAAATTTCTAAGTCAATCTAGTTGATTGCTATTGCAGATACATTATTGATATATAGGCATATATATATATATATAAAACTATATATGTATACATATATGAAATCCCATGGACAGAGGAGCTTTGCAGGCTACAGTCCAAGGGGTCACAAAAACAGGACACAACTGAGCAGCTAAATCTAAACTATAATATAGCATTATATACATGTATTACTATATATAATATGCCATACATAATACTATAAAACTACAAATATATTATATATATATATGAACATATACAACTAAACTATATTTATATAACTAAACATTTTTTCCAAATTTCAGAACAATATGATAAGGATCTATTTAGGAGCAAAACATATGGAAAAGAAGAAACAATTTAAAGAAAATGTGTAATGGCATAAAAATAACAAATAAGCAGTGATTAGTTTCTTCATTAGTAATTAGTTAGCTAGAGAATAATGTGGAGAGATTATAACCACTTTTGTTTACGGAATACTATGTGCCAAATGCTATGCAAACCACCAACTTTTCACCTAATCCTCAAAACAAGCTATGAAGTAGGCATTACTATTGTGGAAGCAGATGAGAAATCAGAGGCTTATGGAGATCAGATAATTGCCTAATGACACAACGAATATAAAGAATACATATGAACCTGGGTCTATCTGGTTCCAAAAACAAGATCTAAACCATCATAACACTACTATTATGTTGTTGTTGATCAGTTGCCAAGTCATGTCTGACTCTGCAACCCTGTGGACTGCAGCATGCCAGGCCTCCCTGTCCCTCACCATCTCTCAGAGTTTGCTCAAGTTCATGTCCATTGAATCGGTGATACCATCCAACCGTCTCATCCTCTGTTGTCATCTTCTGCCTTCAATCCTCCACTGTAGGAGAAGATGGCAAACCACGCCAGTATTTTTATCGTGAGAACCCTATGAACTATATAAAAAGGCCACTATGTTGTACTTACAATTAATTTGTTAGACACCCGTATTATATATAGAAGGATCATTTTCGCACTTATCAACAATAATTATAAAGATAAATGCAATATTGGAAATGACAGATTTAATGCAAATTTTGCTTTAGGGCTCTGAGTTTAAGTTATGTTCTTGCAAAACTCCTTTCCAATTCTCCAGTCATCATTTTGATATGTCCATTACTGACTCTTTATAAATAGTATTAAAAAACAATAAGTTGCAAGTTTCATTGAATAGATTTACAGTGCAATAAAAAAAGCAATCAAATAAATTATTTTTATGCTTTTAAGCTTAATGTATATGTTTGTTTTATGGATATGTATAAATTCACAGCCCATCAAAGTTAGAAGATTTAAATGTGGTTCATTTTTCTCCTCTCCGTATGAAATTTCTTTTATCTTAAAGTAGCTCCATGTCCTGGCTCAGGAGAGTGAAATAATAGAGTATTATCACCTGTGGTTTTTGGCAAAGCAATGGCAACCCACTTCAGTACTCTTGCCTGGAAAATCCCATGGACGTAGGAGCCTGGTGGGCTGCAGTCCATGGGGTCGGGGCTGTTGGAGAGAGGCTGTAGGAATGCAATAGGACATGGGCCTCAGAAGGCTGAGAGGATGACTGAGGGTGAAAGATCAGGTTCCCTGCAGAGACTGCTTGGAAAGGGTTCAGAGCCAGCTAACCCCAGGGGGCAAAGGGACAGTAATCACTGACCCCTGGCATTTATATGTGGCATTCCTAGTACATACAAATATGATAAATAGGCATAGAAGTGAAAAAATTCTATTATAGAAGAGAAAGATGAATATTATCCTCTACAAATTATGATAGGTTTCTTAAAATTATTATTTTAAAACACTTTTTCTGAAGGTGGTTTGTCGCAATTTCTCAAAATGCTAATTTTCTTCATTTATCTGCTTAGTAGTACTTAATATTTAGATGTGGAAAATAATTACCTTCATACTGACTCTTGTCTTGAATGGTAAGGCTTCATGTTCAGTCACATGAATAACAAAAAAGGTTTTGTTTTTTCTTCTTTATAATCAAATCTTATTTAATTTTGCAAATTAATCCTTAACCTTATTCAACAGATGTGGGCCTTAATGACATAGGTTGTTTAAAAAATCAAATTCATCTTTAAAGGACGATGTTTTGCCACTACTAAGGATATCTGATAAAAAGTAGCCTAGCTTGAAAAGATAAATTCATAGACAACACCAAAAAAACAGGATTTGGGTCCGCAGTTTTTGCTCAGCTGTATTTGATGACTATTTCCTATGCTGAAATGGTTGGAGCTGAAAACTCATGCATCTAGAAACTATGCTAAATGATATTCAAAAGAAATGTACCATGAAGACAAAAATAAACAGAGTGAATATTAATATATTCCTAACTTTAAAGAAAATCAGTGCTATCTATCATACTGTAATGATGTTTACATCACCAGGGAGTTTTTCAAATAAGCCTTAGAATGAGAGGAGTCCTCTAGGAGAGAACTTAGTTTTCAGTGTTCTCGGAAATCTATCATCTCCGCTTGGTAAATGTCACACTCATTGTTTAGCTGTTACAAATTAATTTGGCTACTTGTCATTTCAGATTGTTTTTTTATTACCTACAGTTGAAGCATTTAGTGTTGAATTTTCTGGTTAAATAATCATTCCTATGAAATTTGTATTCTAAATCTCAAGTCTTAGTGTTCTAAAATATATGTGTTTGTGTGAATGTAGGTGTGTGTGTGAGACAGAGGGACAGAGAAAGTGATGCATACTTGATGTGATAAATATAAGCCTCTGGAAAAAATATTTTAATGCATAAAATTTATCAGTATCCGAATTTTATTTATTTTTATTATGCCTTTCTGAATCTATAAAACTTTCCTTAAAATCTATTAAATACTTTTTTAAGAGAATGTTACTTTTCTTTCTTGCAGAAATAACATTATTCTGAGCATGGCTTTCCTGTGTTTCTGTTTGTTTAGACTTGAGTCTTGGGTGGGGGTTCCTTCTATTGTGTGTGAATTTCTAAGAGCAGAGGATAACATTATTGGATAGTTGGGATTTTTTTCATATAGGGTTGAGTTGATCTTGAATTGGTGACACATAATTTTTATTTTTGTCCTCCAGGACAAACGATGCTCAAATTTTCTGCCACTTTTCACGTGAAATGAATGCACCTCCTTTTCATCTAATGATTTCTCAAGACATTCCAGCTTAGACCTCATTTAAGGGGTGTGCCTGTAAATGAGCCTAGTTGTCTGAGTGGGACAATGCTTTGAGGTGCTGTGCTTAGACATTCAGTCATGTCAGACTCTTTGCAACCCCATAGACTGTAGCTGGTCAGGCACCTCTGTCCACGGGATTCTCCAGGAAAGAATACTGGAGTGGGTTGCCATGTCCTCCTCCAGGGAGAGTGGGATAATAACACTCTTTATTTGGAAGAACAAAACAAAACACCTGAAACACCTAGCCCTTCTTACACATTACCAGGAACAGATAGAAGATGAAACAACAGCTACCTCATCACTGCATCCATAAAACTGGTCAATATGGTCAATTAATTCTAATGATGAAACATTTCTTACTCATTTCCTCATTTTTCTGCCCACTTGTGCTTCTATTGTAGCTAGGCCTCCAGCACTGCCCACCTGGGCTGTCTCAACAGTTACCTCAGTTTGTCTCAACCACAACCCTCCCCGCCCAGCTTCCATCATCACCATGGCTGTCAGAAAACACAAATCTGATAGCACTGCTGACTACCATAGAGCAAACCTTTGCCATGTGCTTTATCCTCATTTTTTCAAATTCTCCAAACCACATTTCATGGCAGAAATTGTTATCCCATTCTACAGCTGATGATAGCAAGGTTTGGAAAGGATGGCTTCATTTCCCAAGATGGCACATCCAGTGTGTGGAGAAGCTAGAATTTGAATAGATCTGCCAGAACCCATATACTATAATCATTGCCCTACGTCAGGACCCAAATATCCATAGAAGGTGCACTACTTTCCAGCCTCATAAACTGTCACTTACCTCCCCACAGAGTAAAAGTCAACAATTATGGTTTCCTGAGCTTGTTATTCTCTCTCTCATGCCTTTGTGACTGCTATATCCTTTCCTCATTCTTGTCTAAATATAACAACATTGAAGACAATAATGATTAAAATGGCCTAGTAGTTTCCTAGAGCTAATGTGACAAAATACCACAAACTGGGCTACATAAAACAAATTTATTTTCCTTCAGTTCTAGAAACAAGTTAAAATTCAGTGTGAAAGGGCCATGCTTCCTCTCTGCCAGCTTTTGGTGGTTGCAAGTAATACTTAGCATTCTTAAGGTTGCATCGGTATAACTCTATTCTTTCTTCTATCATCATATGGATGTCTTCCTTCTGCATGTCTGTGTTTTTAACATGTTCTCCCCATCTGTCTGTCTCAATGTGTATCTATCTCAGTGTCTCTCCTTTGCTCATAAAGAATATGGGTCCACCCTACTCCAGTATAATCTTACCTCAAGTTACATCTTAATTTCATCTGCAAAGACTCTAATTTCTAAATAAGTTCACATCCACAGATAAAAGGGTTAGGACTTCAACATATGAGGGAAACAGCTCAACTTATAACAAATCATGATAGTAAATAATAATAAAACAATAATAAATTATTGTTGCCATTGGGACTGACAAATCCACATTCACCACCCACATTCAAACATTAAAATTCAGTTGAAGTATTTCTTACCCTGAACAACTTTCTTGATACCTCTCTTCATCTCACATTTCAGGTGATGATAGATGTTCCCTTCTTTATGCAGCTCTAGATATCTATTCACATTTCTATTACAGTATTGAGATATGCTGTAATTGTCTATGTGCAAATGTCTTTCCCTCAAGAATATGAAATCAGAGTTCTCTCTTATTCAGTTTCTTAACATTAGACATTTCATCATGACTAACACAGAACAGATACGCACTAGATAGCTGCTAAATTAAATTAGTTATCTACCACATTAATAAATATCACAGTGCTGGTGTCGTTCAGTCACTCAGTCATGTCTGACTTTTTGCGACCCCATGGACTTCAGTGTGCCAGACTTCCCTGTCCTTCACTATCTCCCAGTTTGCTCAAACTCATGTCCATTGAGTCGAAGATGCCATCCAACCATCTTATCCTCTGTTGCCCTCTTCTCCTCCTGCTCTCAATCTTTCCCAGCATCAGGGTCTTTTCCAATGAGTCAGTTCTTTGCATCAGGTGTCCAAAGCATTGGAGCTTCAGCTTCAGCATCAGTCATTCCAATGAATATTCAGGACTGATTTTCTTTAAGATGAACTGGTTGGATCTCCTTGCTGGGACTCCAAGGGACTCTCAAGAGTCCTCTCCAACACCACAGTTCTAAAGCATCAATTCTTCAGTGCTCAGCCTTCCTTATGGTCCAACTCTCACATCTGTACATGACTACTGGAAAAACCATAGCTTTGTTTTGTTAGCACCATAGTGCTAACAACAACAAGACCAACAAAAATAGTGCTAACAGGGTAGAATTTACTGAGTACTCAGTATGTGGCTCATCAATGTCAAAGCATGAGATGGTGTATCATTGTTTTTCAGTTGCTAAGTCATGTCCAACTCTTCACAATCCTATGGACTGCAGCACGCCAAGCTTCCCTGTCCTTTGCTGTCTCCCTACATGGCATGGTTCATAGTTTCATTGAGTTAGACAAGTTTATCCACCTTTACAATGTCTTACGCCATCTCATCTGAATGGTGCATCTCATCTGATAACCCCCTGATTATTGTTCTGATTCCCTTAAATTCTTGGCTTTTCACACTGCCCTGTAGATCCCAGCATAAAAATGGTTCTCCAGAAATCTGATTATATAATCCCTCATTATAACCCTCTCATACCCTTTGGACATTTCCAGAAAGGCAGATATAGCACACATAGGCTGAGTGTTGAAATACCTTCCCCAGCCCCCAAGCTCCTTAGAAAACAGTCTCTAATGCAGTGATTCTCAAACTGCTGGGTACAGCCTCAGTGTGGTTTAAGATAAATCCCTTGTGTCAGAAACAGCATCTTAATGAAATAGACTGAAACAGAATAGAACAAAATAAAATAGGAAATATTAGATTACATCTCACCTGAGAAAGGTAAATAAAGTGTGTGTGTGTGTGTGTGTGTGTGTGTGTATGCACCTGCTAGGTCCCAGAGTAAACTGTCAAAGGTTTAAAAGCCACTTCTTCCGTAAAATTCCATACATAGAAATCCACATACTGGTAAAGCCTCTTCACTATAGAATCAAATGTCTGAACTAAATATTAAAAAAAAAACCTCTACTCTCTTTTCAAATTTTGTTTAGGCAAAGGTAGGCAACTTGCCTTCAAATTATCACCAACTATATTATCCTATCGAAAAAGTAAGAGAGTTCCAGAAAAACATCTACTTCTGCTTTATTGACTATGCTAATGCCTTTGACTTTGTGGATCACAACAAACTGTGGAAAATTCTTCAAGAAATGGGAATACCAGACCACCTTAACTGCCTCCTGAGAAATCTGTATGTAGGTCAGGAAGCAACAGTTAGAACTGGACATGGAACAACAGACTGGTTCCAAATTGGGAAAGGAGTATGTCAAGGCTGTATATTGTCACCGTGCTTATTTAACTTATATGCAGAGTACATCATGAGAAAGGCTGGGCTGGATGAAGCACAAGCTGGAATCAAGATTGTGGGGAGAAATATCAATAACCTCAGATATGCAGATGACACCATCCTATGGCAGAAAGCAAAGAAGAACTAAAGAGCCTCTTGATGAAAGTGAAAGAGGAGAGTGCAAAAGTTGTCTTGAAACTCAACATTCAGAAAACTAAGATCATGGCATCCAGTCCATCATTTCATGGCAAATAGATGGGCAAACAGTGGAAACAGTGACACACTTTATTTGGGGGGGCTCCAAAGTCACTGCAAAGTCATAGTGACTGCAGCCATGAAATTAAAAGACACTTACTCCTTGGAAGAGAAGTTATGACCAACCTAGACAGCATATTAAGAAGCAGAGACATTACTTTGCCAACAAACGTCCGTCTAGTAAAAGCTATGGTTTTTCCAGTAGTCCTGTATGGATGTGAGAGTTGGACTATAAAGAAAGCTGAGTGCCAAAGAATTGATGCTTTTGAACTGTGGTGTTGGAGAAGACAATCTTGAGAGTCCCTTGAACTGCAAGGAGATCCAACCAGTCCATCCTAAAGGAAATCAACTCTGAATATTCATTGGAAGGACTGATGCTGAAGCTGAAACTCCAATACTTTGGCCACCTTATGCGAAGAAGTGACTCATTTGAAAAGACCCTGATGCTGGGAAAAATAAAGGTGGTAGGAGAAGGGGACAGCAGAGGATGAGATGGTTGGATGGCATCACCGACTCAATGGACATGAGTTTGAGTAAACTCCAGGAGTTGGTGATGGACAAGGAGGCCTGGCGTGCTGCCGTCCATGGGGGCACAAAAAGTCGGACATGACTGAGTGGCTGAACTGAACTGAACTGATATTATCCTAGGGCTTCCCTGGTTACTCAGTGGTAAAAAATCCGCCTGCCAATGCAGGAGACATGGGTTCAAACCCTGGGTCAGGAAGATCCCCTGAAGAAGGAAATGACAACCCACTCCAGTGTTCTTGCCTGGGGAATCCCATGGAAAGAGAAGCTTGGTGGGCTACAGTCCTTGGGGTCGCAAGAAGAGTCAGACATGAGTTAGCGACTAAGCAACAACAATATTACCATAACCTATGTCTTTTTTTCCAATATTGTTGCCAAGTGGGGAATATCCAGTAGATAGAAAGTCTACTTTACAGCTTTTGCAATCAAGGAGCTACAACATTAAAGAGCTTCTTTTCAGGTTCTAGTACAAGTAATTTGGCTCAAGCATTATGGCAGTCTTATTTAGTGTAAGAATTAATGTTAATCTTCATAAGCCTACTCTCTTTTTACTAGACATAAACACCTAAAAATTTTAGGCTAACAAAAGAATACTTTCTTAGGATAACCATTTCTCTTTAGATTGTTCACACACTGCCCACTTCTTAACTAATTGCCTTGTAATTCCCTCACATGCTGGGGCTCATCCTTCAAGAAAATGTCCTTACTTTTCATCAGCAATCAATTAAGAATCATTAATTAGTCTATCACTTATCTGATTTATTTAATGCCAATGTTCCCTTTGATGGACTATTAATATTGTCTGAATGTACAGGAGAGTTAGATATTATTAATTTAAATGGAAAGAAAGAGAAACTTATGGAACTGAAATGACTTTCAAAGTCATAGACTTTCACCCCATGTCAAAGTCAGTTCATTAGCAAACATATCTCCATTTGTAGCCTTAATTTCCCTTTGTGATGTAATCTGATTTATCACAGGTACTAGGGAGTAGAACGTGCACATTTTAGCAGAACATGCACGTTTACCTACCACACTAGGCATAACAGGTAAACTATTATGTGTAGGACACTAGAGAAATGCGCATAGATAAAAAGAGCCATAGAGATAGAAAGAAAAGGATGATGGATGATGAGAGAGAGATAGGGATAGATATAGACGTAACTGGCATGAGTCCATTCACTAACCTCAGGTGCAAGTAAAATCATAGTCTCACTAAAAGTTTCAGTCTCTAAGTGCCAGAATTAACAAGACGTTCCAAAACTCTCTTTCATTTTACCTCTCAGTTTGCCAAGAACTGTTCAATAGCTCAGTTTGAAACTCAGTTTGAAAGGTATATTCTTTCTTTCAAGTCCTGCTGGTAAAAGATTAAAAAATTAAATCAGGCAGGAGTTGTCTCTGTTTCGATTACTGCCCGAACAGTGCAAAGAAGGTATGGACTAAATGAAAATATATCTAAATTAGAACCTTATCCATTAATGAAATTTGAAAGTGAAAGTCACTCAGTCGTGTCTGACTCTTTGTGACCCCATAGACTATACTATCCATGGAATTCTGCAAGCCAGAATACTGGAGTGGGTAACCTTTCCCTTCTCTGGGATCTTCCCAATCCAGGGATCAAACCCAGGTCTCCCACATTGCAGGCTGATTCTTTACCAGCTGAGCCACAAGGGAAGCTCTGTGATATTTAACAAGTAATTAAAATTCTCTCAAAACAAACAAAAATATCAGGTCTAGTTCCAGGCAAATCATCTCTCAATCTGCAAGTAAATATTTAAGAGTGGGGAAAAAAGAAAAAGAAGGGATATTCTCTTAACTCATTTTATGAGAGGACAATAACCTTGACACCAACACTTCACTAGGAAAACACAAAATGTCAACTCCATGTACAAGCACAGCTTGAAATTTTTTTTAGATAAAATATTATTAATCAAAATCAAGAAATGTAAAAAATAAGTGACCAATTTTTATTTAATCTCCAGGATGCAAGAAGAAATGAGATCTAGATACTATATCTGTATGAGTCAGGATAAAATTTTAATAACATTCAGAAAATGTGTTTCTTTTCTAAAAGAAACAAGTTAAAAAATCCCATGCAAAAAAGGGATAGAATGGGACATTTTAGGCCCAATGAAGAGACTGTAAAAGAAGCTACACCAAATGGTACATTTAATGGAGAAATTTTACTTTAATTCCCTTTAAGTGAAGAACAAGAAAGGAATGCCCACTGTAACAACCGCTTTTTGAAATCACATGAGGGACAAAGGGGGAAAAATATTAGGATTTGGTATGGGGAAAAAGATTAATTTTCTACAAACTTTGAAAGAATATATTAGTATTAAAAATTTATTATTATTTATTTTTTAAGAGCAGTTTAAAGTTCACTATTGTCTAGTTTTACAGGTCTGTTAATGAATTACATGGCCTGTGCCAGAAGAAAATTTGATTTTTATGGTTCTTCTGGTGCTAGCCATGTAACTCCTTAGAAGAGAGCATTTCTTTCTCAGTCTTGTAAGGGGCCACAGTAACCCACCACTCATCTTGTACCTGCAGACACCTTTGGTACAATGTCAGTAAATCATTCCCCTTAAAGACAGAGATCGGTGCAGAACAGACTGTTCAGATGACCTGGGGAGACCCTGGGCCAGACCTAATTGAAATTCTCAGCTTAAATATTTGCTATTTATGTTGCTAACTGATATTAGTTGTATTTCACCAAAATCACATACATACTGACCTTCCCCTTTACCTCTTCAGGATATTTCTCAAAACTCTCTGAGAGACTGCCTTCCCCGTTGCAATCCTCAATTTGGCTCAAATAAAAGTTTCTATTTCTTTCTTAGATTGACTATTGATTAATTTTTTTATTGACAATGATAACCTTCTTAATGAGGCTTTCTTAGCTAATCCTAGCTACAGACACACACACTTTACACTGTATCACTGTATCATTTCCCCCTGCTTTATTTTGGCTTTCCTTAGTGCTTATCTAATGTTTTATTCATTTATTATTCATTTTCTTATTAAAACCACTATTTTATGGGTTTGTATATATTTATTAATAATAGAGGTAATATACATAAGAATAATAAATATCAAATTCTGGAGAACTTCACTAACTAAAGAAGGAAATGGGAACAGAAAGGAATACACAGAAGATTTCAAATATATCTTAAGGTTAAAAAGAAAGAATCTGAAGCAACTCTGGAACAATATTAATATTTTTCAAAATTATGAAATGGATACTCAAATGTTTCTTGTGTTATTTTATAAAAATTTTCCAGGGAGGAAAATCCATCTATCTCCAACCCTATCATCTCATTCATGCTTTACACGTGGTCTCCTAAGGTTGTGGGGCTTCTCCAGCAATTCAGTAGCAAAGAATCCGCTTGCCAATGTAGGAGGTGTGTGTTCAATCCCTGGGTCTGGAAGATCCCCCGGAGAAAGCAATGGCAACCCATCCAGTATTCTTGCCTGGGAAATCCCATGGACAGAGCAACCTGGGGGCTACAGTCCATGGGGTCACAAGAGCGGGATATGACTTAGTGACTAAACAACCTAAGATTGTGATTCAACACTGTGAACTCTGCTCTCCTCGCCACTATTCCTAGATCAGAATTTATATCCAATCTTGGTCACAGGCAGTGCTGGACCAGCTCTCCTCACCCTCTGTTATTCTTGACACTGATTCCTACTATAGCCATCATGGTGAGTTTCCTTAGGTAACATCTAGTGTTCTTTGCCTTCAAAAGATCTAAGTAAAGACCAGCTTCACCCATGAATATAGTGCAACTCTATCATGAAAGGCAATAATTTCTATACCCTCCCTGTGTACTACAAATCTTGTCAGGAGTTGTGCAATTTTTTTTTTCGTATCCTTCTTAGAATGCTTCCTACCAAGATTATTAAGGAGACATCTCTATATGGAAACAGTAACAATAGCAAGGACAAAGTTTTTACCACCCTAAATTTGTATCACAAAGATAGGTCACTTCAATGATTCTGAACAAATGCAGCCTACTCCAAAATGACTGAATGTTTACCCAAAACCAAGAAGTTACTGACTACTTAAATAGTGCATTTGAGTGCACAGAGTGACTAATTGGGTTCCTATCAATATGCTTCATCCATATTTAAATGCTCTTCTAAGAACCTGAGTGTGGATATGATGATATTCTACTTTTCAAGTCATCTGCAATTTAAAAGAGGAGATTTTCACTGTGTTTTTCTTTTTAAGGCATTTTAACAAGAATTTAAAACTTTAAGTGAATTCTGCTTCCACAGCTCAATTTCAGGCATCAGTGAGCAGGGGGATATTTGCCCCTTCATTCTCTTTTTCTTTAAGGTTTTGGCTTTGCTTACATCTAAATCTAAAGCCATTGTTTTACTAACATAATTTATTTCACAATTATTTAAATCCCTTCACCTCAACATATTTCATGTATACCTCAATAATATTTATTTTCATATAGAAAATAGGTATCCAATATTTGACTGCTGTAATAATTTTAAGAAGCTATTAATCTTTTTATACAATACCGTTCAAAATGCAAAATAGTAATGGTTTAATATGCACTTACATAATTTCATATAAAACTACTCCTTTCTTCCCTGCCTGTCTGGATTGAGAAAGGATGTCAAGATGTAAAATAATTTTTAGGTATTGCATTTACTGTTACAATCATGGATGGTATTGTGAGATATAATTTAGCCTAACATTTTAAAATCAAATATTTTAGATGTGGTTTACTTCATAAATCCATATAATTAAGTCTACAATAACTAGTCCTACAAGAAGATGGTGTGTACATTTATTTTTGAGAAGACAAATGGAGCCTACTCTTTTGAAGATGAATATAAACAATGTGCCCTCTCCAATATAGTGTCTTTTCACAAATGCTTCAAATTCCATTGTGAGAGTGACACATTTTATTTTACTGATGAAAGAAGTGAAGCAGATAAACTGTCTCCATCCTTGTTTTCAAGATCCTAAGACTCATACACGGAAAGTTTTTGGCAGAAGTCAAAACTTTGTTATTCTCCAAACAAACTCCTTGAGAGTTTCTTGAATAATTCTGATACAGGTTCTGCCACATGCCCGTCATGATAAGATGTGTTTGGCAGATGATATCAAGATATATTCTAAGTGCATAGCTGTTCACATGAGAAATGCTTGTACCTAAGAATCATATGGTTTTATTACAGGAACACCAGTGTTCAACCCTAAATGCAACTGTGGTTTAATAATGTTTATCTTTAATTCATTCCATAAACTGTTTTCAAATGCCAGCTGAATGTGAAGCACTAATTAAATGTTAAGGAAACCAAAGAGTAATAAAAATATTTTCTTGACTGAATGAATATCAGTTTCATGAAGGAGCAAACATAAACAACTTAAAAAATAGAATATCATACATAATAGTGGATAAAGTTGTATTTTTTCCATAATGTTTGATGATGGAGCATATTATTGTGCATAAGTACTCACGGTCTTTCCAGTTAGGAAAGGGAAATCATAATTCCCTTATCCAATGGATGGTATGTGAGGCCATAAGACTTGATTGGCCTGTGGAATGTGAGGTTGAGTGGTACGTATCACACAGTGGTAGAACTCTTAAAAGTCAGTGCATGGTTTATCAAGTTCTCTTTCTTCCTGTTACTATGATTGTCACTGTTTCTGCTAGAAGTTGCAATATCATCCTGGATCCTGAAGTAAAAACTACTTAAGAGTCAAAGCTGACCAAGAATGAACATGTAATGTAGTGAGGAATAAATCTTTGTTAATAAGTCACTTCCTTGCTGGTTCAGATGGTAAAGAATATGCCTGCAATGCAGGAGACCCCTAGAGAAGGGAATGGCTACCCAGCCCAGTATTCTTGCCTAGAGAATTTCGTGGACAGAGGAGCCTGGTGGGCTACAGTCCATGGGTCACAAAGACTAACAGTTTCACAGTAGTAGTAGTAGTATAGTCTCTAAGTCGTGTCTGACTCTTGCAACCCCATAGACTGTAGCCCCCCAGGCTCTTCTGTCCATGGGATTCTCCAGGAAAGAATACTGGAGTGGGTTGCCATTTCCTTCTCCAGGGGATCTTCCTGACCCAGGTCTCCTGCATTGCAGGCAGATTCTTTACCAACTGAGTTATGAGGGAAGCACACTTTCACAGTAAGTGACTAAAACTTGGAGAGTCTTGCTTATTGCATCATACCCTATCCTATCTTAGAGGTACACTGCCTGTTTCAAGGAAATGCTCTAACAAGCACAGGTGAAGTAAAATGAAAAATTCTGAAGTCATAGATGGAACCATAGATGGTTCCACAGCTTCACTAAGAGGACTACACTACTGCACTTGAGACTCAAAGAATTCATTTACTGCTAGAAAAATGGTCCAATACTATTGAAATTGGAAGTGGAAAGAAGAGAGCATAGGCTATAAGAAAAAAACAAGTAAAAACAATATGAAGCAAAACACTACCTAACTGTGAGATGACTGTGGGAGTAGGTGCTGGACTGGGAGACTATACTTACCAGAAATTATCATAACTCAGGGCCAGAACTTTGTTTTACTGCTATTAACTAACATATATAACTATTCCAATGAGGACTAGGCTATTTACGTATAGTTACTCTGTAACAGACTATTTCTACTATAGAATGAGATACAAAATTGATGTAGAAGACAGAAAAAAAAAATGAGAACGAGATGATAAACCTTTGATGTCCCGTTATCTCTACTTGCCCACACAGTGATCACATTCCTGCCCACTGACTGATATTGTGATTTGTCTTATAAAGTGCCTCATTGAAATTTATGAATTGGTTTGTATCCCTCATTTAGGGCTCAAGGAAGGTAAAAACTAATCAAACAGATGATATTATGTAGCCATAAATTTAGGTAGAATCCCTGGGGTGATGCCTGGGCACATTTTTAGGCTCTTCAAATGATGATAGACTACAGTCAGAATTTAGAGCTATTGCAATAGAGAAGTAGAAACCTGCTTTCGGAAGATATAGATAGATAGATAGGTAGGTAGATAGATATCAATGTAACCCTTTAAAGATAGTAACATATATTTACTAATTCTTATCCTTTTCGGAATCCTAGTGATGGAAATTTTAGGATGGAAAGTGGAGGATCAAAGATGATAATCAGTAGTGTAGTCTGCAAATAGTACAGAACTGTGAGCAGTAAAATGCCACAGAGAGCACTAGCTCAATCATTCCACAAAACAGATGTGAGCCATTTTAGAGTTCCCAGTCTTGGAGAAGAGGAAAACAGAGGTGGCCTCTTCCTTTTCCTAAAGAGCAAACTGACAAAGTTCAGAACTGACAAAATATTTATGTCAAACTATATTTTATTCTTTCATATATTTCATCACTTAACGTGAATCTCAGGGAATAGTATGAATAATTTGATGCTGGAATTTACCTGATTAAACCAAGAAAAATTTGTTTCAGAATCATCACTTAATTCCTTACATTGTCTTTCAAGGACACTATTTATTTAATCTTTGATATATTTCAAAGGAGTTGACTTTAATCATATCTGAAAAATTTCTAACTCCATTTCAAGCAAATACTAAATTATGTGAGAACTATGTTTGAAGACTTAATTATGAATAGTAAAATACTTCAATGTCTGTAACTTCTCTGATGATATTACACTTAAATTCTACAGATTTTTAAAGGAATAATTTTTAAAGACACAAAAAATCTGTAGAATAAGGATGAGAAGCAGGAAATCACAAAGATGAACAGTATTATTTGGATATTTTCTGATACAGCCAGCTGTTGGTTATTCAGAGTAACTAGATATTCTTTCAGAATATCTGAAAAAGCTGAGTAGAGAATGGGAAGGTGTTAGGGAATCAACTAGGTGATATTTCTCAATTTGAAATCTGTAATTTAGAGTTTATGCTTTAACTTTCCTTCTCCTGTCCCCTTTAAGGTTTGCTAATCAAGGATAATTGGGCAGATTATAGCTCCTTACTGGGGAGATAAATGAACAGAAGAAGGACACAGCTGCAAAACTGGGATGAACAGTACTTCTCAAAATTTGTGTGCACAAATCACTGAAGGATTTTATGAAAAGCAAATTCTGAGTCAGCATGCCTGAGATTCAGCATTTCTGACAAACTCCTATCTGATACCTATGCAGTCACATTTCTAGGTATCGAGATTGATGCTGATATAGTTCTATTCTAATGCTGTTTTATCTACAACTTATTAATTAATTAACTATGCATTATAGTTTTTTTGGCACTAACAAAATAATTTCTTTATAGATGATAATGCAATGAAAATAATACAAATCTCTTTATTTAGGTTACTTAATCTACAATTTCAGTTAAATGGAGTGAAAGTTGGAAAAATGAAATGGAGTAAGAAAAATATTTTTTCTCAAATAACCACCTGAGGAAAATTAGGAAGCAGAAAACAATAAAATGAGCATCCCTTTATCAAATGATAGTTTGTCCTTTATTAAGTCACATAACATTTTCATTTAAAATACCTAGAATAATTTATGTAATAAAAAGTCAGTTTGACTCTAGCTAGCTAGCTGGCTTGAGACTACATGACTAAATTTTCATGTCTCTATCTCTGTGAATAAATTGGATAAAATTATTTTTATCACCTCAGTATTTTGAAATTGTATAAGAATTTTTGTACCTTTATTTAGCATTAATACAAATACTGGTCAGTAGATCAGATACAACTTTAACCTCAAATCCTAAATCATGAAAAGCAAAGGAGTATAGAAATCTGATATCTTAGTAAGAGAGAGTGCTAGGATAAGGTCTTCTACTTCTAGCTCTTCAACTTCCTAGCTAAGAAACTCTACTTTGCTTTAGTTTGTCATTTAATAAAAAGAGAAATAAAGCAAAACTTTACCTCCTAGGGTTGTTTTAAAGACCAGATAGCTTATGTAAGACATTTAAAGCCATCTCTGTGAATTAGCAAGCCATTTATTAAATAAAAAATCATCAAAATAAAAATGTACATGAAATTCCAGAGGAATCTGAACTGTAACTGTTTCCCAGGTGGCACAGTAGTTAAAAAATCTACTTGACAATGCAAGAGAGATGCAAACTCCATCCCTGAGACAGGAAGATCCACTGGAGGATGTCATGGCAACCCACTCCAGTATTCTTGCCAGAGAATCCCACAGACAGAGGAGCCTGGTGAGCTATAGTCCATAGGATCACAAAGAGCAAATGAGTGACTGAGCACTAAGCACTGAACTGTAACGCTAACAAAAATAAGCATAGCAGTTTCTAACTATAATTATTAAAAAATATTCTGCAAGTTTCAGCTCTCACAAAAGCTTCAAAGTAAAAACTCCAAATTTCAATGCCATTTGTAATTTAAGCATGACAACTATAATGGGTAAATAATAACTGTCAAGTTTTCAAGTTTTGTTTTGTTTTTTTTTTACCACTAGTCAAAGTCAACTACAATAATCTCCTAAAAGAAAAGAGATGTTCTTATCAGAAGCATGAATTTTAAACTTTTTAATAGAATATTTTTTCTTGAATAATCTAGAACTGTTAAAAAAATTCAACTGAATCAATATGAAGATTTAATTAGCTTTATAATTGGGTACCATACCGTATAGCAACTCCAAAGAGCTACAAAAAATGGAAGGTGTTTTGTAAACAGAGGGCTATGGGGCAAGGAAGTTAAAAGAGTGAATTAGTTTAAGTAAGGTCTCTCTCCCTTAGAGGGAGGCAGGGTGTCTTATCAAGCAGATTACCTCAAGAGTATAGATCAGGAAATTCCAGGCGGATTGGTTTAAAATTACTCTGCAATTAGGTTAGATGTTAAGTCGTGGTGGGGCTTAGCATAAATGACTTCATTTGGGGCCAGCTTCTTTTTAAAGGTCTCTCTCTCTATATATATACATGTATATTTAATTTACATTTGGAATATTCAATAAAGCGTACATGTTCACTTGTGCTTTTAGCCAAAATGAAGTAATATGGACAAGATGTAGCCCCCTGACTGAAAAGAAAATTTTAAATTATAGAAAACCAGTGAGTTTTCAAGACATTGGAGATACTCAGTACAAGTAAAGACAGTGATCCCTGAGAGACAGAAAGCCGATGAGGTGAGACTTATGATTGCCCTCCCTTCCTGTGAGAAAGGAAGACTTATTGGGTTTGGGTGCCAGGAGAGGAAACACAGGAAAGACTTAATGATTTCCTGGATTTGAGCAGACTAAGCAGGAAAGGGGAAGGGCTAGAGGTCTTAGTGCTGGATAGGCGAGTGCTGGAAAAGCTTCATGGAGAGCTTCAGAACTTTGCAGAATTACTCAGTTGCATTTACAGCCAAATACTGATCAGCACAAGCATGTGAGAAAAGTATCTAAAACCAATGAAATAAACATTCAAAAGGATTAAAAGGATAGTCACTGGAAACTTACACAAAACCAGGAACCTTTTCCCAACAGCCAGAGTGGAAATGCCTAGCTTTTCATAGTAAATTGCTAGAGTACCCAGAAGAGTTTTTATCTCATTGGTAGAGCAAAATTAACCCTAGACCAAATGCTGCTAACAAATTAGACACAAAACTCACTCACATGTTCAAATGGTTAAAATAATACAATCGCTTCTGAGAATGCAGTCAGGAGCATCAATAAGAACAAATAAATATCCAGCACCTAATGAGGTAAAAGAGGAGAGTGAAAAAGTTGGCTTAAAACTCAGCAGTCAGAAAACTAAGATCATGGCATTCAATCCCATCACTTCATGGCAAATAGATGGGGAAACAATGGAAACAGTGACAGACTTTATGTTTTTAGTTTCCAAAAACATTGCAGATGGCGACTGCAGCGATGAAATTAAATGACGCTTGCTCCTTGGAAGAAAAGCTGTGGTCGAATCCTGGGGATTGGGGAGCCTGGTGAGCTGCCGTCTATGGGGTCGCACAGAGTCGGACACGACTGAAGTGACTTAGCAGCAGCAGCAACAGACAGCATATTAAAAAACAGAGACATTACTTTCCCAACAAAGGTCTGTCTAGTCAAAGCTATGGTTTTTCCAGTAGTCATGTATGGATGTGAAAGCTGAGCTCCGAAGGATTGACGCTTTTGAATTGTGGTGTTGAAGAAGACTCTTGAGAGTCGCTTGGACAGCAAGGAGATTCAACCAGTCCATTGTAGAGGAAATCAGTCCTGAATATCATTGGAAGGACTGATGCTGAAGCTGAAGCTCCAATACTTTGGCCACCTGATGAGAAGAACTGACTCATCTGAAAAGACCCTGATGCTGGGAATGATTGAAGGCAGGAGAAGGGAACGACAGAGGATGAGATAGTTGGATGGCATCACCAACTCAATGGACATGAGTTTGAGTAAGCTCCGGGAGTTGGTGATGGACAGGGAAGCCTGGCATACTGCAGTCATTGGGTTGCAAAGAGTCGGCCATGACTAAGTGACTGAACTGAACTGAACTGAAGAGGTAAAATGCATAATGTTTGGCATCCAAGTTGAAATGAAAAGATACATGAAAATACAACCCATAAGGAAGAAAATAAATCAGTTAGTAGAAACCACTCCAGAAGTCTTCTCTTGTGTTGTTGGAATAGGGTGTTTGTTATGACCAGTGCGTTCTCTTGGCAAAACTCTATTAGCCTTTGTCCTGCTTCATTGTGTACTCCAAGGCCAAAATTGCCTGTTATGCCAGGTGTTTCTTGACTTCCTACTTTTGCATTCCAGTCGCTTATAATGAAAAGGACATCTTTTTGGGATGTTAGTTCTAGAAGGTCTTGTAGGTCTTCATAGAACCGTTCAACTTCAGCTTCTTCGGTGTTACTGGTCGAGGCATAGACTTGGATTCCTGTGATATTGAATGGCTTGCCTTGGAAACGAAGAGAACATTCTATCGTTTTTGAGACTTCATCCCAGTACTGCCTTTCGGACTCTTTTGTTGACCATGATGGCTACTCAATTTCTTCTAAGGGATTTTTGCCCACAGGAGTAGATATAATGGTCATCTGAGTTAAATTCACCCATTCCAGTCCATCTTAGTTTGCTGATTCCTAGAATGTCGACATTCACTCTTGCCATCTCCTGTTTGACCACTTCCAATTTGCCGTGATTCATGGACCTAACATTCCAGGTTCCTATGCAATATTGCTCTTTACAGCATCGGACTTTGCTTCTATCACCAGTCTCATCCACAGCTGGGTATCGTTTTTGCTTTGGCTCCATCCCATCATTCTTTCTGGAGTTATTTCTCCACTGATCTCCTGTAGCATATTGGGCACCTACTGACCTGGGGAGTTCATCTTTCAGTGTCCTATCTTTTTGCCTTTTCATACTGTTCATGGGGTTCTCAAGGCAAGAATACTGAGGTGGTTTGCCATGCCCTTCTCCAGTGGACCACATTCTGTCAGACCTCTCCACCATGACCCATCCATCTTGGGTGGCCCCACACAGCATGGCTTAGTTTCATTGAGATAGACAAGGCTGTGGCCTGTGTGATCAGATTAGCTAGTTTTCTGTAATTTTAGTTTCGGTGTGTCTGCCCTCTGATGCCCTCTTGCAACACTTATCATCTTACTTGGGTTTCTCTTACCTTGAATGCGGGATATTTCTTCACGGCTGCTCCAGCAAAGTGCAGCCATTGCTCCTTACCTTGGACAAGGGGTATCTACTCACGACGGCCCCTCCTGTGGACGTCACCAGATGGTCAACACCGAAATCAGATTGATTATATTCTTTGCAGCCAAAGATGGAGAAGCTCTATACAGTCAGCAAAAACAAGACCGGGAGCAGACTGTGGCTCAGATCATGAAGTGCTTTTTGCCAAATTCAGACTTAAATTGAAGAAAGTAGGGAAAACCACTAGAGCATTCAGGTATGACCTAGATCAAATCCCTTATGAGTAAATGGTAGAAGTGACAAATAGATTTAAGGGGCTAGATCTGATAGACAGAGTGCCTGATGAACTATGGACAGAGGTTCATGACATTGTACAGGAGACAGGGATCAAGACCATCCCCATGGAAAAGAAATGCAAAAAAGCAAAATGGCTGTCTGAGGAGGCCTTACAGATAGCTGGGAAGAGAACAGAAGCAAAAAGCAAAGGAGAAAAGGAAAGATATTCCCATCTGAATGCAGAATTCCAAAGAATAGCAAGGAGACATAAGAAAGCCTTCCTCAGTGATCAGTGCAAAGAAATAGAGGAAAACAACAGATTGGGAAAGACTAGAGATCTCTTCAAGAAAATTAGAGATACCAAGGGAACATTTCATGCAAAGATAGGCTTGATAAAGGACAGAAATGGTATGGACCTAACAGAAGCAGAAGATATTAAGAAGAGGTGGCAAGAATACACAGAAAAACTGTACAAAAGATCTTCATGACCCAGATAGTCACGATGGTGTGATCACTCAGCTAGAGCCAGACATCCTGGAATGTGAAGTCAAGTGGGCCTTAGAAAGCATCACTACAAACAAAGCTAGTGGAGGTGATAGAATTCCAGTTGAGCTATTTCAAATCCTCAAAGATGATGCTGTGAAAGTGCTGCACTTGATATGCCAGCAAATTTGGAAAACTCAGCAGTGGCCACAGGACTGAAAAATGACAGCTTTCGTTCCAATCCCAAAGAAAGGCAATGCCAAAGAATGCTCAAACTACCACACAGTTGCACTCATCTCACACGCTAGTAAAGTAATGTTCAAAATTCTCCAAGCCAGGCTTCAGCAATACTTGAACCATGAACTTCCAGATGTTCAAGCTGGTTTTAGAAAAGGCAGAGGAACCAGAGATCAAATTGCCAACATCCGCTGGATCATCGAAAAAGCAAGAGAGTTCCAGAAAAACATCTATTTCTGCTTTATTAACTATGCCAAAGCCTTTGACTGTGATCCACACTGAAGGAAAGTATTTGCAACATAATCAACCAAAATTAGAATCTAGAATATTTAAACTTTTGTAAAGCAATGGGAAAGATAACAAATAATAGTATACTACTAATACACAGTAGTGTACAATTAAAATGAAAGAACAAGTTGTAGACATGACACAGACAAATATCTTGACATGTTGAATAAAAAAACAAGTTCTTAAAGTTTATTCATACTTGGTATAATATATATAAATTTAATATCAGAACAAATGGTAGTGCAAATATACATAGATAGAATTGTTTTTGTTCAGTTGCTCAGTTGTGTCTGACTCTTTGAGACCCCATGGACATGTGCCTCCTAAACAGGAAGTACAGGGATTGACTGGGGAAACGGGCCTCTGGTTTTACCCATAATTTTTTTTTAGTGACAGATCTGAAACAAATTTGACAAAATACAAGTATCTTTAAAATCTAGAAGACAGGTATTGTGCTGTGTATGCTAAGTTGCCTCAGTCATGTCCGACTCTAAGAAATATTTTGGACTGTAGCCATATGGACAGGCTCCTCTGTCCGTGGGATTCTCCAGGCAAGAATACTGGAGTGGGTTGCCATGCTCTCAACCAGGGCATCTTCCCAACCCAGGGATCAAGCCCACGTTGTTGATGTTTCCTGTGTTGGCAGGAGAGTTCTTTACTACTAGCACCACCAAGTATTAGGGCTGATTAAAATATTTTCACCATGTTTAAATCATGTGGCTTTTACACTTTGTGGCATGAGATATTATGTTGCTTTGAGTTATTTTAAGCAGCAAGCAAAAATAGATTATTAATGACAAAAATGTGGTCTTTATACCACTTTTTGTGCCTCAAACATTGGATCTATAATTTCATCTTCAATAAAAAGTATATCTTTGTTCTAAAGAGTAAGGTTTTACATCTTTCATGAGAATATTTTTTAAAAATGAAATCAGAACAATACCTGATTCTCTTTAAAAAAGAATATGGCAATAGGAAGAATTAAATATGAATGTTATTCTACTTAAAATCACAGTGTATACTGTTTGGCTGATTTGAAACAGCCAGACATTTGGTTGTTTCATTCTCACTTCCATTCTCCAACTTTTTCTCCTTTTTTCTATAGTAATAGAAACTACATTTCCCAGAAACACTTGTTCACTAATGAGATTAGAAGGCAAGATGAAATAAGAAGTCAGAGTATTTTATCCCACAGTCTCTCTTCATAAGTGTCTACCTTCACTGGTATCTCCAGTGTTTCACAAAGTATAAAACTCCAGTGAGTCTTCTCTGTGGCCTTATTGCCACCAAACAGTCCTTCACAGCATGGACTGAAGTCTTGTTGCACAGGCCCACTGTACTTCCAGCTTCTGCTGGATGCTTTGTCTTCTGGAAGTCACTAATATGGCCTTCTTGTTTTGTCTTTCCAGCCTACTGATGATACTAATTTCTTGCTATTGCAAATTGTCTCATCATCTTTATTTTGGATTTTCAGCTCTGCTCTCAGCTGTGTAAATATGCTCTGTGTTAAATTCTGTTTGAAATCCAAGGGTAGTTTTTTGACTTGATTCTCACTGATGAATCAGCATTGCCAAAAACAAAAAAGAAAAGCTCAGCTTGTACGACTTCCTTGGTGGTCCAGCGGTTTAAGTCTCCAAGCTTCCAAAGCAGGGACTTCTGGTTCAATCACTGGTCAGGGAACTAATATCCCACATGCCATGAGATGCGGCCTACCTCCCCCAACCCCTCAAAATTCAACTTGCATTGCTATTATTAGACCCTTCACAAACAAGTATAAAATACATGGACAATATAACACAGAAAATTTTGGGGGGGAGCTCTTTCATTTTCTGCACTTATACATAACTGTGAAGTTTGTTAATTTATTCCTTCTCTCATCTATATGTTCATTCAACAAAATATTTAATGAGCATCACCTTGTTGGTAAATTGTTGTGGGGGCTGAGGATATAGTTGTCAATAAAATTAAGTTGGTGATTTTCAAGTTGCAATCTTCCTAAGGTGTTTCAAAATAATTGTTGTTTAGTCACTATGTAAGGCCCAACTCTTTTGCAACCCCAGGGACTGGGCCCTGTCAGCCTCCTCTGTCCATGGAATTCTCCAGGCAAGAATACTAATACCATCCCCTTCTCCACGTGATCTTCCTTGATGCAAGGTTTGTCTCCTGCCCTGGAAGGCAGTTTCTCTAGCAGTGAGCCACCAGGGAAGGCCCGTTTTAAAATAATAAAATGATAGAATTCTCTGGCGGCAAACTTAATGAGATCAAATTATCAGTAGCTATCTACTTGTCATAGACTGTTCATGGCTCCTTCTACCTTCATATGCCTTACACTCCATTGTAATAGTATTTGAAGATGGAGTCTTTGGGAAGTAATTAGGGTTCAGTTAGATATGAGGACAATAGTACCTTATAAGAAGAAGAAGTAAAATGACTCACTTTCTCTCTCTCTTTCTGTTCTTTCTGCATGCAAGGCCATGTGAGGGGATTGCAAGAAGGCAGTAGTGTGCAAGCCCGGAAAAGAGCTCTCACCAAGAACCAATGTGATGGCATTTTGATCTTGGACTTCCCAGCTCCAGAAATGTGTGAGAAATCAATTTCAGCTTTTTTCACTACTGGATTATAGTGTTTTGTTATGGCAGTCAAGCAGACTAATACACTAACCATTTAGTGAAGTTTAGCAAAAAATATTTTATTAAGATTTCAAATTCAACATCACCTTTTGCATTGGGAGTAGATATCTAGAATTTTTCATTTTTATCTGAGAAATTCTCTTTTAATATAGTATATTTCAGTAGATGACAGGAAAATTGTTTCACTGAAAGTACAAGTTAAATTATCACACTTAGTGGCCTAGGAGAGAGTTCCAGTTTACTCAACAGGACTCCAACATTTTGATATCATGATCCCCATACAACAACATTCTTGTTCTTTTAATAGACCAACCCCTGGTTCATCCCCATTAGTAGGTAAATGAGGCCTCAAAGCCAGAATTAGCCATGCTAATTTAAAGCTGCTGGAGTAAACAAGAGATAATCACAGATTTGTCAAGAAAGTTGATTTTTATTCATTGTCTTTGCTTGCTTGTGTGATATTGGATTGGCTTTTGTTTGGTTTTGTTTTTTGGTATAATTTAGCATTTTTATTAGTACTGCTAGCCACGCAACTAGCATCAGTTGGGTTTTAAACGAAGTCAGAGTTTGCAGCTTTGACTATTATCTCTTTGATATTTGTTTATGACATTGTTATTGTGTTTTTCCCCACTGTATACGCACTTTGGCCCCCATGTGTCAATTTCAAAAGAGAATTCATGTGGTAGCTCAGAAGAGATAAGATATTTGACAAGATGTGCTTCCTGTTTTAATGCCCTGGTGATATAATTTGAAAATTTTTGATGTGGGAATGCTTTAAAGTGCCTCTAAATTTTAGGATTTCATTATATACAATCTTATGAGGGAAAAACCAAAGGAATGAAAATAAAGTCCCTCGTGACATAGCTGTCTAGTTGAGAAAATACTTTTGGAGTAGTTATGCCCAATGCATTGCTGTGCTCAGTTTGATTTTCTTCCTTGCTGGTATTTTTATGTATTCAACACACATTTTACTTCAATTACTTTCAACATATTAGGTACTGGTGAATAAAGAATGAATCAGATAAAATTACAACCCTCAGTAAGTATACCATAATGAGGATGACTAGATATTAAGAAATAATTACAATATAGTATTATATGAACAAAAATGTTATATAAAAGACAAAGCAGTGGTGCAGAATAAAATGATGAAGTTTGCATGCAGGAGGTGAGGAGAGGGAGATCTATACTAATACTGAAACCTTCACAGAAAAGATAAGTATGATCTTTGTGCCAGACCTTTACCAGAAATAGTATAAATATGTGAAGTACCCAAAGAACATAATATGCCTGGGCAATGAAAGTAATTTTCCATTGCTGGAACAAAATGGAGGAAAGAATGATAAGGTAGGAAAAAATCCAAGGTGGAGGGTTCTTCAACTTCTGTAGTATTCTTTTTGCCTTTTCCCATCAGGATTCTTATTTCAAGCAATGAAACACATAAGCTTAATATGAAAGGGAAGTTTATTTTTTTCATGTAACAGAAACATTCAGAGAGAGCATTGGAAAAAGATTCTGGATACTCCATTCGGGTGATTTAGTAACGTTAATATTCAGCGATCATAAAATTGCTGGAGGTTTATAGTGATGCACTAAGGGATTTAAGAGGATTGATTGCCTTCTCCCTATGGCTTCCTGTGACCATGTTGGACCTGGAAACAATAAGGATACCATTGCTTCAACAAAAACACAGTCACTAGCAAGGAAACCAGGGATCCATTGAAGTGCTCATTTCACAATGTGGGGTTAATTTATTTCTCAAGAAAATTTTGGATGGCATTACCAGAAGGACAGCTTGTTAGGCAGGCAAAAAACACAAGACCACTCAGAAGCTAACTGCTTGATATGTGTAGGAGGCTATAAATGCCTTAAGGAAAGGGAAAATGTCCAGAAACTTCTTAACCTTCCATATCACTCAGAAGAAAACTGAGTTACAATGAGTAAGTCATATGATTTTATTAAGAGCAACCAACTAGCTTCCTCCTTTCCTACAGAATTTTTGTCCTGAATCTCAAAGGACTTATTTTCTATATTACACATTTTATTGCTGATATTCGGAGCCTATAAATTTGCGAAACAATTGAATGTGCAAAAGTGCTGTCATCTTAATTAGGTTATAATCACTTAGAAGATAAGCTTTGCTTTCTATCCTTTTCCACTGCCGGCTAACTTCCACTACAAAGTCATTAATTTATTCAGTTATTATCTTACTTATCAAATACTGATAGAATACATATCATGCATCAGACAATGTGCTAATTACTACAGATACAAAGATAAATATGACACTATCCCTTACTATAGATTTCAGATTAACTGTTTTACACCGTCACTTACCACAAGTTCATCCTAAAGGAAGAGGCAGATTACAGATTACTGCTATCAAAGAAACACTATGGGTAGTATATGGAAAAAGTAGAGAATGAAATAAATGTTATTCCATAGTGGATGAGGAAGTTCTCAGGGGAGCCTCCCAAATGAGATAATTGCTTAGACTAAATCATACAATATAAACTGGATTTTACTTAAGAGAGGAGGGAAAACAGTTCACTTCAGTATTTATCTACCTCTCTCTCTTGCTTGCTCTCTCTATTGTGGGTTAGCTGATGAAATTTGTTTTAGATCTTCATATTTTTCTTAAATTTTGCAAGATTTTATTATTGGCATAAAGTGATAGCTTGGAATTATTTTCTCTCAGCATTATTAAAATATTATTCCATGATATGCTGATTCAGATTTCCATCAGCATATGGAATTTTTGTTAAGAAGTCATTTGTAAGTTTTTCTGTTGCTTTTTTAGAGTTAATGCAGTGTTCCCCCTTTAACTACTTTTAAGATTTGTCTTTGTATTTGGTTTTCATCAGTGTTGACATAATTGTCTTAACATGTTTTGTTTGTATTTATTCTGAATGAGCTCAGAGAGCTTCTCAAATCGGTTTTGGAAACATGTCAGTTATTATTGATTGCTTCAAATATTGCATTCTCTCTCGTTTTCTAAAGTTACAGCTAGTAAGAAGTAAAGATTTGGTCACCATCAAGAAAACATGACTTTGTTAGTTATGTCTTTAATCTCTGTGCTATAATAACAAGTATTTTAGCTAAAATACAAGATGAGCTTCTCTATTTTCACTTTTGTTCAAAAAAAATCAATGATCTACTGCATATAAACAAAGAAACCAAATGCAGTATGGAAGCTATGATCTATGTTCAGAAAGATCATGGAAATATGGGATCTAGAATATGGACCCTCACCACTATAAACTTTCGTTTTATTACCAATAAGGGGAAAGAAATGTCTTAGTTCAAAATAAGTGGAAAAGGAGAATTGAGAGCTCAATGATAGAAACATTATATTATATTAAGTGAAAATGTAAAATAATAAAAGAAGAAACTTTAAAAAGTAAAATATATTGAAAGATCAAGAACCATGAACATAAAACAACAGATTCAAGAAAAACAATTCTAGAAATAAAGAATACTGAAATTGCAATTTAAAGCTAGGGATATAGTTAAACATCAAGCTTAGATACAGAGATACAAGAAATGATTAATTTAATGATATAGAATGCTGCATATATAAGAGAATGTTTAAATGGAGAAAGTCTAATATATGAATTTAAAAGAAGTTTCCGAAAAAGGAACAAAAGATAAAGGACAGCATGAGAAGCTGTTTTTCATACAATTGGCAAGCTTATTATAAATCAGATAAGACTAATTTTTAAAGCAGAATAATAAGAAAGACAGGAGTGATAAAAGAGGTATAGAAAAAGAAGAAAACAGAGGAGAAAAGAAGTAAGAAAAGGAGAGGAGCTTTCCTCGAGACTCACCCAGGGAAATAGAAACTCACTTTAGGTCTGCAGTAATTAAAAGAGTGTGATACTGATGCACGAACGGAAAAACCATGGGGCAGAATAAAGTACATGGGAAGAGATCCACATATATGACATTAGTATATGAGTGATGTAAAATTATAAACCAGTGAAGAGGTAGACATATTATTCACATGAATAAAAATGCAATTAGATCCTCATCTAATTTCAGATCATGCACAAAAATTCAGCTCAGTTAAGTTGATGTATAGAATTTTAGGGCATTTCAAACTGAACTTACATATTTTTTTAATTGATAAAAAATATATTGTCATTTTTTGCTCTATAAGCATTATTTTAATCTAGTCTGGATAACTTAAATTCATTTTTCTTAGAGATATATTTTTCTATACATGCTTACTTTTCTTTTTATTATGAGCTAATTCTTTATTAAAAATGCACTTTCTAAAATTATTGAGCTTTAACTATTGAGCAACATTTCATCCACAATTCAATATTTTAAACATCAACTAAGAGTAAGGTATGTGCATTGACTATGATTACAAAATCCTTAAACTTTTTCAATAATTCATTGGTTAATATTTTTGTTTTCAAAATCTCCTCTATTCCTTTTACCATCTATCATTCTAAAAATGCATTTTATAAATATATTCTTTAAACATACCATTACATCTTCATATAAATATCTGTATTTCTTCCTCCCTCTCCCTCTCAAGAAATATTCTTCATGGTCTTCTTCTGAGCATCTATGCGATTTTCAAATGTCATGTGTTTTGTGAACCGTTTGTTTTTTGGCTGTGAACACACTCCCCTAAAACTTAGGAGCTTAAAACAACCATCATTTAATTATTATTTAAAATATTATAGGTAACATATGTGAACAGGGCATGGTGGGTTTGAGCGACCTCAGCTCCGCATGATGTCTACTTGGCAGGACAGGCTACATGGTTTACCAGTCCAGTGTGTGATGAAAATGTGGGACTTTGTTCATAAATTAGTAAGGATTTCGAGTTGGTGACAGCAGAGCACTACAAAAAGCACAGCGGTTTTCAAGGCATGGGGACTTCCAAGTGACTGTTCAGGTTCCGCGCTATCCAGCAGCACGCCCTGCTGCTGAAGCGGACCATCCAACATGGCCTTTGCACTCGCCTGCCAGCGCATTAAGGAGGGTAGTTGGAAAGACCTAAGTAAAAGCACTCATTTAGGGTCACGTGTTTGGGGCCTGTTTTCACTGTTGGCTGGGTTTCTTGGTTCTCCTCTATGTAGTCTTAGGACTTTTCTCTTCCAACGTGGCTTTGCCACATAGGCTGTTACTTTGGTTTAGGCTTCTCATAGCTTGGAAGCTGGATTCCAAGAGAAAGAAAGTGAAAACTGCCTGTTTTAGACTGAGAAGTCTACTGCATTCTGTGGGGTGAAGCTAGTCACAAGGCCAGCAAAGATTCAAGGAGGCCATAAATAAGCTTTATCCCTTGATGTGAGAAACAAAATGTGAAAGAGAAGGAAATGTGGGGACTATCAGGTTAAGTGCATAATGTTAGAGATGAGAGGTACTGTAGAAACAGGAGACAGAAAACTTGGCATTTGAACCCAGGATTGTTTCATTTCAAACTTCACACTCTTTCCACCGGTTTAAACTTTATCCCAAAGATTAGGCTGGATTTTATTCTAAGAATATATCAAAATAAAAGAGTTGGACTTTCCCAGTAGATAATAATCCACCCGCCAGTGCAGAGGATATGGGTTCAAACCCCTGATCCAGGAAGATTCCACATGCTGCAGAGCACCAAGCTGGTGAGCCACAACTGCTGAGGGCCCTATGCCTAGAGCCCATATTCCACAAGAGAATTCACCACAATGAGAAGCCCACGCACCACAAGGAAGAACAGTCCCCGCTGGCTACAGTAGGAGAAAGCCCGTGAGCAGTAACAAAGATCCAGCACCAACAAAACTAAATAAATTAATAGTCTTATAACTACAGGCATTTTTCTTTGTTGTTAGTGTTTTTTAGAATCGTGGCATACAAGCTACACACACCAAGCTTAGTTATCATTCAATAAACCAAAGGTTTAATTGTAATTATAAAAATTTATCCATAACTTGATTAAGAAAGACACAGCATTTTTTCACTAATATCTGAACTAAAAGTGAGAAAAGTATATTGATTTCATACTATTAAATGATTTCTATAAAACTCAAATGACATAATATTTCTAATTATTTTTATCCTGTTAAATAATATAACTTAGAAAACCATAGATAAATTAAAAAGAAGGAAAATCGTATAAAAATTTAAGAAACGCAGATAATTTAAAAAAATTAACTAATTTTCATTTCCATTACTGAGACTAACCACTTACTATTAATATTCTATGCATCAGTTCAGTTCAGTCTCTCAGTCGTGTCCGACTCTTTGCGACCCCATGAATTGCAGCACGCCAGGCCTCTCTGTCCATCACCAACTCCTGGAGTTTACCCAAACCCATGGATGGTGATGCAACTCTTGGAGCAGGCCTGTCCTCCACCATTCCTGCTCCCTAGCAGTACACTTACAGCAGTTCTTTGAACAGATAGTATTTTAAGATTCGAACCAAACTCAGTCAAATGGTAATGTTAGATGAGGTGGAAGAAACACACTTCCTTACAAAGAAAGTGTAAAAGAATTCTTACAAAAGAATCCCAATTAATAATTACAAAAAATGTGAAGAAAAAAATCATTCTTCGAGCACTACAGTAGTAATTGCCGCAGGCAAGATTCATCAGTGCATGTTAAAATTATTGGTCAGAAGTTTAAGGAGAAATAGGATATTTACATATATCAAAATTATTGTTGTTCAGTCCCTAAGTCGTGTCTAAATCTTTGCAAGTGACCCCATGGACTGTGGCACTCCAGACCTCCCTGTCCATCACTGTCTCCCAGAGTTTGCCCAAGTTCATGTCCATTGAGTCGGTGATGCCATTCAACCATCTCATCCTCTGTCTTCCCCTTCTCCTCCTGCCTTCAGTCTTTCTCAGCATCAGGGTCTTTTTCAGTGAGTTGGTTGTTTGCATTAGGTGGCCAAAGTATTGGAGCTTCATATTTAGCATCAGTCCTTTCAATGAATATTCAAGGTTGATTTCCTTTAGGATTGACTGGTTGGATCTCCTTGCAGTCCAAGAGACTCTCAAGAGTCTTCTCCAGCACGACAATTAGAAAACACAAATTCTTTTCTGCTCAAAGCATCTCCTTCAAAATATTAATTAATTACAAAGATAAAAAGAGTAACTTTTCAGTGGAGAAATCCAGTGGACACTACCTTAACCACGTTTACATCACCAGTGTGAGTTCATGTCAATATCATGTACCTTCTTGATGATACAGTGATGACACTTTACTTCTGTGGTATCTTCCTAATTACTCATGACCCCAGTCTAACTATAAAGAAACAGCAGACAAACTTGATTTGAGGGACAATCTACAAAATATTCAGCTATTACTCTTCAAAATAATCAAGGTCACGATAGACACAGAAAGAGCAAGGAATTGTCAGAGATTAGGGGAGAGTAGGAGATATAAATGCTGTGTGGGAAACTGGGACAGGAAAAGGCACATTTGTAGAAAAACTGGTAATATCTAACTAAATGCAATTGATCACTTAAAAGATTGAAATAAATATACAGCTGGAACTTGATACCTTTTGACCACCAGTTTAAACTTCCAGTTACAAAATAAATAAGTACTGGGAATACAATGTACAGTATTATTGACTGTAGCTAATGATACTGTATTGTATATACTAAAGTTGCTACAAGAGCAGATCTTAAAAATTCTTATCATAAGGAAAAATTGTAACTGTGTTAGTGATGAATGTTAACAAGATTTACTGTTGTGATAATTAAAAATACATACATATAGCTGATTCACTTCATTGTACAACAGAAACTAACAAAATATTGTAAAGCAATTATATTTCAATAAAAAATAAATTCAGAAAGTTCTAATAAAAAATTATATATATCAGTATAAAATCATTAGGTTGTACATCTAGAGATAACTGATGTATAACATATCTAAAAATATGTTTAACTTTGTAAATAAATTTCTATTTTAATTGAGATATAGTTGAGTACAGTATTAAGGTTTCAGAAGTACAACACAGTGATTCAAAATTGTTAAAGGTTGTATTCTATTTATAGTTATTATAAAATATTGGCTATATTCCCTGAGTTGTACAATGTATCCTTATAGGTTTTTTTTTGGAGGGGGTACAGTTCTGTGTATTCTTGCCACCTCTTCTTAATATCTTATGCTTCTGTTAGGTCCATACCATTTCTGTCCTTTATTATGCCCATTTTTGCATGAAATGTTCCTTTGGTATCTCTAATTTTCTTGAAGATATCTCTAGTCTTTCCCATTCTATTCTTTTCCTCTATTTCTTTGCACTGATCACTGAGGAAGGCTTTCTTATCTCTCCTTGCTATTATTTGGAACTCTGCATTCAAATGCGTATATCTTTCCTTTTCTCCTTTGCTTTTCACTTCTCTTCTTTTCTCAGCTATTTTTAAGACCTCCTCAGACAGTCATTTTGCTTTTTTGCATTTCTTTTTCTTGGGGATGGTCGTGATCCCTGTCTCCTGTACAGTGTCACAAACCTCTGTCCATACTTCATCAGGCACTCTATCAGATCTAGTTCCTTAAATTTATTTCTCACTTCCACTGAATAATCGTAAGGGATTTGATTTAGATCATACCTGAATTGTCTAGTGGTTTTCCCTACTTTCTTCAATGTATCTAAATTTGGCAATAAGGAGCTCATGATCTGAGCCACAGTCGCTCCCAGTCTTGTGTTTGCTGACTGTATAGAGCTTCTCCATCTTTGGCTGCAAAGAACGTAATCAATCTGATTTCAGTGTTGGCCATCTGGTGATGTTCATGTGTAGAGTCTTCTCCTGTGTTGTTGGAAGAGGGTGTTTGCTATTACCAGTGTGTTATCTTGGCAAACTCTATTAGCCTTTGCCCTGCTTCATTCTGTACTTCAAGGCCAAATTTGCCTGTTACGCCAGGTGTTTCCTGACTTCCTACTTTTGCATTCCAGTCCCCTATAATGAAAAGGACATCTTTTTTGAGTGCTAGTTCTAGAAGGTCTTGTAGGTCTTCATAGAACCATTCAACTTCAAGCTTCTCCAGCGTTACTGATCAGGGCATAGACTTGGATTACCGTGATATTGAATGGTTTGCCTTGGAAATGAAAAGAGATCATTCTGTCATTTATGAGATTGCATCCAAGTTCTGCATTTCAGACTCTTGTTGACTATGACGGCTATTCCATTTCTTCTAAGGGATTCTTGCCCACAGTAGTAGATATAATGGTCATCTGATTTAAATTCCCCATTCCAGTCCATTTTAGTTTGCTGATTCCTAAAATGTCAACGTTCACTATTGTCATTTCCTGTTTGACCACTTCCAATTTGCCTTGATTCATGGACCTAACATTCCAGGTTCCTATGCAATATTGCTCTTTACAGCATTGAACCTTTCTTCCATCATCATTCACATCCACAAACTGGGTGTTGTTTTTGCTTTGGCTCCGTCTCTTCATCTTTCTGGACTTATTTCTCCACTGATCTCCAGTAGCATATTGGGCACCTACTGACCTGGGGAGTTCATCTTTCAGTGTCCTATCTTTCTGCCTTTTTGTACTGTTCATGGGGTTCTCAAGGCAAGAATACTGAACTGGATTGCTATTCCCTTCTCCAGTGGACCACATTTTGTCAGAACTCTCCACCATGACCCGTCCGCCTTGGGTGGCCCTATACAGCATGGCTTAGTTTCACTGAGTTAGACAAGGCTGTGGTCCATGTGATTAGATTGGTTAGTTTCTGTGATTGTGGTTTCAGTCTGTCTGCCCTCAGATGCCCTCTCTCAGCACCTACCGTCTTACTGGGGTTGCTCTTACCTTAGACATGTGGTATTTCTTCACAGCTGCTCCAGCAAAGTGCAGCCACTGATCCTTACCTTAGATGTGGGGTATCTCCTCATGGCCACCACTACTGACCTTGGACATAGGGTGTCTCCTCTCAGCTGCTCGCCGCTCCAGCAAGAATACATAGAAGAACTGTACAAAAAAGTCTTCATGACCCAGATAATCATGATGGTGTGATCATTTACCTAGAGCCAGACATCCTGGAATGTGAAGCCAAGTGGGCCTTAGGAAGCATCATTATGAACAAAGCTAGTGGAGGTGATGGAATTCCAGTTGAGTTATTTCAAATCCTAAAAGATGATGCTATGAAAGTATTGCACTCAATATGCCAGCAAATTTGGAAAACTCAGCAGTGGCCACAGGACTGGAAAAGGTCAGTTTTCCTGCCAATCCCAAAGAAAGGCAATGCCAAAGAATGCTCAGACTACTGCACAATTGCACTCACCTCACACACTAGTAAAGTAATGCTCAAAATTCTCCAAGCCAGGCTTCAGCAATATGTGAACCGTGAACTTCCAGATGTTGAAGCTGGTTTTAGAAAAGGCAGAGAAATTAGAGATCAAATTGCCAACATCCACTGGATCATCGAAAAAGCAAGAGAGTTCCAGAAAACATCTATTTCTGTTTTATTGACTATGCGAATGCCTTTAACTGTGTAGATCACTATAAACTGTGGAAAATTCTGAAAGAGATGGGAATACCAGACCACCTGACCTACCTCTTGAGAAACCTGTATGCAGGTCAGGAAGCAACAGTTAGAACTGGACATGGAACAACAGACTGGTTCCAAGAGGAAAAGGAGTATGTCAAGGCTCTATATTGTCACCCTGCTTATTTAACTTATAAGCAGAGTACATTATGAGAAATGCTGGGCTGGATGAACCATAAACTGAAATCAAAATTGCCAGGAGAAATATCAATAACCTCAGATATGCAGATGACATCACGCTTATGGCAGAAAGTGAAGAACTAAAAAAATTGCTTGATGAAAGTGAAAGAGGAGAGTGAAAAAGTTGGCTAAAACTCAACATTCTGAAAACTAAGATCATGGCATCTGGTTCCATTCCTTCATGGCAAATAGATGGGGAAACAGTGGAAACAGTGTCAGACTTTATTTTTGGGGCTCCATAAACACTGCAAGTGGTGATTGCAGCCATGAAATTAAAAGACGCTTACTCCTTGGAAGGATAGTTATGACCAACATAGACAGCATATTAAAAAGCAGAGACATTATTTTGCCAACAAAGGTCCATCTAGCCAAGGCTATGGTTTTTCCAGTGGTCATGTATGGATGTGAGAGTTGGACTATAAAGAAAGCTGAGCGCTGAAGAATTGATGCTTTTCAACTGTGGTGTTGGAGAAGACTCTTGAGAGTCCCTTGAACTGCAAGGAGATCCTACCAGTCCATCCTAAAGGAGATCAATCCTGGGTATTCATTGGAAGGACTGATATTGAAGCTGAAAGTCTAATACTTTGGCCACCTGATGTGAAGAACTGACTCATTTGAAAAGACTTTGATGCTGGGAAAGATTGAGGGCAGCAGGAGAAGGGGACGACAGAGGATGAGATGGTTGGATGGCATTACTGACTCAATGGAGATAAGTTTGGGTAAACTCCGGGAGTTGGTGATAGACAGGGAGGCCTGGCATGCTGTGGTCCATGGGGTCACAAAGAGTTGGACACAACTGAGTGATTAACTGACTGAACTGATCCTTATAGCTTATTTATTTTATATATAATAGTTTGTAGCTCTAACCATCAAATTTCTTATTTCTTGACAAAAATGTCAGAAATATCTCTTACTTCCTCAAAGAAAACTGTGCAGTTATCGTCTGTTTTTTTAGCCACAGCAACTATTTTCCTTTTATTTTGGCCCATATTGATTCAGTTTCAAGAGAAACTCACATAAACATATAAAAAGTTTGAATAACTTTACATGTTTCTGTATACCACTACCATATATTTTATATTTTCTTGCCAGACTATGGGCTTCCCTGGTGGTTTAGTTGGTAAAAATCCACCTGCAATGCAGGAGACCTGGGTTTGATCCCTGTGTTGGGAAGAGCCCCTGGAGTTAGACTATGCTAAATGTATTACATTTATGAACTCTAATAATTTTGACAACTATGTTTCAGAAGTGAGGAATCTAATTTAAAGGAAGAGAAGTTATTTGTCCAAGATTACATAGCCAACGTGGCAACACACATATTTGCACCCATGACTATTACTTTAAAGTTCATGCTTTAAAACTCTATGCTATGCTTTTTCCTTCAACAATCAACAGCCTCAAAATCTTCAGTTATAAGCAATATCTGAAACTTAATTTGTAAATAGAATTGAAGCTGTGAAAGCTTCCTTCAAATTTGAAACACTTTCTTATGAGGTTAAATTAATTCAACCTTTCACTTACACTTCATTAATTCTTCTCTAAGCCCATGGTAAATGAAAAGAGATCATGGTACAGTGCACAGAATTTTCAATAAAAGCAATTTCATTTCCTTAAGTATTTTATTATATTCTTAACTCTTGTAATGTATAGAGTTTCACACAGAACATTGTATTTATAGATAGTGGTGCTCATCTTAAAGTCTTTAGCAATTTATTTTGTGGAAAAGAGATGATCCTTAGCTACACTATCAGTATATGTGAAATATCTGTGTGATTTTGAAATTGCTTCTGGAGAGCTACATTTTTGAAAGTGAACAATGGGCTTGCACAATTACACCCACTGAAAACCATCCAATTTCCACTGAACTGATAGCACTTTATCTGTGTGTGTTCTCAGGTTGCCAGGCTAGAGAGATTGTTGACATGGAACCAACATGACAAATCTGTGTCCTAGCAATTCATACTATAGATTGCCTTTTGCAGAAGAACCATGGTTAGTATTATTTTATCTCTGTAATGAAAAAGAGACTCAGTGTTTTGTTTTTAGATTGTGATAGGAGCCAATGCCCCCTTTGCATTTTAAAGCATGATGACATTTCCCCAAACCACATTATGTCAAGCTCAAGCATATAGGTGCCCTCGCTTGATTTACATTTTTGTCAGGCCCTGCTCATCCAGCCTGGGTAAATTCTAATATAAAACTTTGAAAGGCATTTAAGAAATTAGCATTCTTGTGAAAGAACACGAATCATAATTTTCAAATAAAAGGTTTCTTTGTGCCCCAAATCACTTTTAGACAATCCAGAATGTATTATTTGTTTCCAACCTTATTAAAAGAAAAATAACCTAATTCTATTTGCAATAAGATTTGTTTGTCCTATCTCTTGTATTTTAAGTATGTGAGTCTTCAAGTGGACAAAATATCTTCTGAATTCTGTAGCTTTTTGTAAAAATAAAACTACTTTGAGCAAACTTTCCAGGCCTGCAAATGCTGAGGCAGGAGAGCATATCTCAGGAGACCAGCCCTGGTCACTAGGACAAGCCTTTCCATAAAACAGGTACAAGTTTTTCTCTTTTGATCATGACTGGCTTCCTCATAAGGCACTCACTACAGTCTTGGGTGCACGTGAACTGGAACTAGAAGTGGAAAACCTGACCTGGATCAAGATCTTTGTTTTTCCTCTTTTCTGCTGTAAAGGCAGGCTGTGACATTCCAAGTGTTGTTTGTATTCTGTAGTTATTGTAGAATAAAGGCCTTTTCATCCTCAGGAGAAAACAAGGAACCCAACAAGTGGCAGTTTTATGGGCTAATGGGCTGGAAGGTAAAGATATGATATGAATGGGTGCAGAAGTCCACTCTTGCATTTTCTGTTTCAGGATCAGAAGAAAAAATTGAATAATGAAGTGATTCAAGTAAGCTGATATATAAGTTTAACACAATTCTAACAGAAGAGTTTAGTGATCAAAGGTAGGAAAGAAGAAGATAGGATAAGGAAACTTTAACAGAATTATTCCAAAGTTCATTTGGAAAAATAAATGAAAGAATAATGACGAAACTTTTGAAGAGGAGATAGTTAAGGGGAACTTACTCAGCACATATTTTAAACAATTATAGGCTGAGGCAATTAATAATGTTTTATTGCAGGAATACACTGAAAGATAAATGGCAAAGGACTGCTGCTAGCCCATATGGTAGTTTTGTGCAAATTAGAAAAACACTGAGAACCCTTCCAAGGAAGCTCTGCAGGTGTTTAGCTAAGAGCTGAGGATGTCTTTATAGTTAGAAAAGATTCTCCTTTCTATAGATTAACGGATGAGCTCCACTGACATGGCTGGAAAGGAACGGTGGTTGAATTTCAGTCTGTATAACACCTTTTTTGATGGGAGTTGGAAGGAGTCTTACTGCATTCTCTATACTGTTTTATCACACCTGGAAGTTCATAAACAGACCCTATTTTATATCTAAATTAATATAGGGTAAGGATTACTTCTAAGATCACTGGGAAAAGAATGGATCATTCAGTAAATGGTATGTTCCTATGATGCATGTGAAGATTTTTCAAATGGAAATCTGAATATTTGCTGTAGGTAGAATTAGGCACATTCTAATGGTGGTGCCCTGCCAGAGCCTCTGCAGCCCACATCCTGGCTATCCTGCATCCTCAGTTCCTGGAGCGTGCTATAGATCTGATTTTAAATCTTGTTCTATTTCATTTTAGTGTTTTTAAAAACTTGGTTCTGACATCTTTGAGATTTTTGTACTTCTAAGACATTTCATAAAGCACTTTGCATCAAAAGTCAGGTTATAAAAATTAGAGAGTTGGAGAAGGAAATGGCAACCCACTCCAGTATTCTTGCCTGGAGAATCCCAGGGACGAGGGAGCCTGGTGGGCTGCCGTCTATGGGGTCGCACAGATTCGGACACGACTGAAGTGACTTAGCAGCAGCAGCAGCAGCATGTTTAGAGATCTTAAACGTTGGGAGGAAATATAAAGACGAGTAATCTTTAACTCTGTATGTAATGATTAGAAAAAGACAGCTATGGGGATTCATGCACCCCCATTCATTCATCCATGATAGATGTTCTTTACAGTTATAATTTATTCTCTTTTTGGTAACTTCCAAGTCTCACAGAAAGGGAGTATAGAACTCTAAAGAGAAGACTAAGAAATGCCTCCAAGAAATTATTTTAGTGCCTAATTCAGGAGGAGGCTGGTGTAGTAGATAATCCCTACTCAGAAGGAAGATATTTCTGAGAACCTGGGAATTATATAAAAGTCCAACTGTGTAAAAAAGTCCAGGCTACTTTCAACATTGAGTAAGTTAAGAAAAGGTTTAGAAGAACGTCTCTTTAAAGATATCAGAGGCAAATGAATAAGAAATAAGTACGTGCTATGAAAGTTTCCATTATTTTAAATGATGGAGCTTATGTTTGAGTTCTGCAGACTTATTTATTCTTATGACCTACTCTTTCAAATGGAGCCAGAGTATTGAAGACTAAACTAGTGTTTCGCAAAGTGAGGACCAAAGATCCCAGTTATTTGTTGGTGTGTCCTTGGGAGCCTAGAGTTCTGTATTTAAATTTTAAAATATTGTGTTAAAAGAACATACCTATATATTTATAATTATATAAGCATGGATTTGGTCATCTGGTCAACCTCATTATTCCTAAGTATCAATGCCATGGGCTATCATTTGATTTATTATTGTAATCATTTTAATATTAATTGATCACCTATATGGCATCATTTATTTTTTAGTGGTTGTTTGAAAATTAATTGTTTAAAGGTTATTTACTGAAAAAGCAACCACCATTGTCCTATGATTAATGTTTTAAATGTAATTATTTTACTGCTTGATTGTTGTGATATAAAGTGGAAAACACAGTTGAAAGAGGACTCTGCCTAGGAACTAAGAGCCTGGTTTCTGGTCCTAGCTTTAGCACCTCCTAACAATGAGATTTGGGGAAAATCAATTAAGATTCTCCGACTTCAGTTGCTTATATTTAAAGTAAGGGGAGTTTGACTGGAGCTGGGTAATCCATAAACTAATTTTTTTTTTTTAAATTGTGATGTATCTTTTCTAACGGAAAAAAACATTAGGGAGAAGAAAATTGATTCCGTTAACAAGGTCTTTGGGGGAAATTTCTAGTACCATCTTCTCCTAGTTATAGTCAAATCTAGTGGGATACAAGAACCAAATATTTATTGATTACCTTCTCTGTTCCTGACACTAGTCTAATTCTTGTAAATGTGACTGTGACTCTGCGAGTTCTATTATATAATTCCTCTTGGCAGCTGTGATTGCGACCGGTGTCCTAGGGCACAGAATGAGTTAAGCTTGGAATCTGGAAAGGAATATGACTAGTTTGATTCTAAGCCCTGGATTCCACTGTAATACAGTATGTTTGTTAGTCCAGCAAAAAACTGCTTTTTGTTTCCCCTTTATCTGTTTTCACGTTCAAATTAAAAAAAAAAAATTAGTAAACTAAATTCTTAGCAGCGTCCCCCAAAACTTTGGTAAATGTCCTCTCATCCTCAAAGAATCACTTAAACGTGTTAGTGAAAATGGTTTGTTGTGTTTTCCCTCGAACCCCATATAGAAGTCTTGAATTTTGGAGGTTAATATCTGAATGGAGAAAATGAGCATGATCTGGTGGTGGAGGCAGTTTTCTTTCTTTTTCTGTTTTTTTTTTTTTTTTAAGGCATAAAGAAGTGCAGAGATTCAGTCTGTTTTTAAAAACAGAAAAAAATGAAAAAAGTGTAGAGGTGAGGTCAGAGTCACAGCAACAACTGTGTCAATGCTTTCCCGATAAACGCTGCAATGGTCTACTCGTAAGTGTGCTTTTTTGACTTTTTTTTTTTTTTTTTTTACCCCCTCTCTCCTTGTTAAGCAGCAAAAGTGTTTTAAAATTGTATTCGGAAACACAGAGAGATAAGGGAAGGCTAATAGTCGCGATCCGGTTCTTCAGGGAGGAGGTTCAAAAGGAAACACGGCGGAGGGATGAGGAGGGGGGTGGGTGGAACTGTGTTTTGGCTTCTGTGCCCACTAAGAACCGGGTTAGGGAAGGCCTAGCCTTCTCCACATTCCTCTCCCCCTTGGGTCCTTCGGGCAGATGCCACAGCACCCAGTGGACCCATGGAGACGAGCATCAGAGACTGAAGAAAGTCAGCGAGCTGGAATACAGGAGCCCCGTTTGGAAGTGTCCAAGGAGACCGCCCCAAGTGCGCCAGCCGCGTCTGGGAGACTTTCCTTTTGGCCGAGAGGGGGAGCCCCGCGTTCCCAGCCAGGAGCGACCCGGAGTCCCGAGCCTCGAGCCCCAGCCGCCAGCCCGCGCCAGTAACGGCTTCAGCCGATTAGGAAGAGGAGGGAGGGGGCCGCGAGCGCGCAGAGGGAGGGGACGGGAGCCGGAGGGTCCCGAGGCCAGCTCGCCGTTGACGTAGAGAAACTTTCCCTCTCGGCCGCGGAAACGGCGCCCCGGCGGTGCCGGAGCGGAGATCGCCCGGCCCCGAGGACGCCGCGGCTCTCCACGCCCCTGCCCGGAGCCTGACCCGACTGTATCAGTCAGAAAGGTATGGAGAGACCGCGGTTTCATGTGAGGGCTTCCCGGGTGGCCGCGCGTCCCGCCAGGTAGCAGGCAGTCTCTTTTAAACTGACGTCCCGAGGGGCGGCGGGCGGTGGTCAGCCGCGGCCGGGCGACGGGGAAGGGGTAGCGCGGTGCTGCGCGCCGCCGCTGGGCAGGTTGCAAAAATTAGGACGGTGAAAAGCTCAGGGAGTCGTTCGGCAAGAAGGGCGGCTGAGACCTGTTGACGACTGCCGTGGCAGTGCTGCCGGGATGACGGAGAGCCTCCGAGGTCGGGGACACCGCGGTCTCCCGACTCCTAGAGCCCTTTGTGGTAACTTTGGGCCCCGGGGGGCCGGGGCCGGTGGGCAGGAGCTGGCGGGACGCCGGCAGATCAGAACGGCCGAGAGTGTGCGGACCAGACGGGGCTGAGCAGGCAAGTCCTCGCCGGGTCACCGCGAGGCGACCCAGGAGCGAAACTTCTTCCAGCGTAACCTCCCTTTTGTTGGCTCCGGCAGTGTGGGCATGGGGGCGGGGAGGCGCGAAGCTCCGAGGCCGGGCCGCCGATTCTTTAAAGCCCAGGGCTGGGAGGGCCCAAACTCAGGGGCGGCGCCCACACGGTTACCCTTTGACTGGGTGGGTCAAGTAGTTCCTTCAGGCAGGCTCTACCTTCGAGCGGCGCGCGGCGCTGTGGGTTGATGAGACCCTGGGCTCTCGCTTCGCGCGCCGAGCTCGCTCGCCGGGGTTCACCACCTTGGGGGCTGGCTCACTGCATGCATCGAGACCCAGCACAATCGGTTCTTCCCCATGGCTCCTGGGGCCGCCGCTCAGAGTTCCCTGTGTGCGGGAGGGAACTCTGGGCAGGCTGGGTTTCTTGGAATGTGTTTACGATGTTGAATGGAACTTAAACAGGAAGCTGGAAGCCGCAGCTGGAACTAGCCTGCCAGGGTAGAGTAAGGGAGACGTAGCTGGTGTTGGGCTTGGCGGGTGCACTTAGTACCTTGGGCAAACCCCGAGTAAGTGCGGGATGTCAGTCAAGGTATCTCTTGCTGTGTCCTCAGTTTTTCCCAATTGCTCCGGCTTTACTTTCACTGGCAATCAAATTTACATGCGCTGTTTCAGTCTGCAAGTTTGACAAGGAGTAATGCAATTAGGATGGATTTAATAAATTTATTTTGGGACCTGCTTTTTTTTTTTTTTTTTTAATCTTGCATCAGCACTTGAGAATAAAAGTTTTTGGAGAGTTTCCAGTTGTGACTCCCCTTGTTAATTTCTGGGACGACAAGGAGACCCTGATAGGGATGATTTTGTCTTTGATGCCAAATGGGTGATAAGGTGCTAAAAGGAGGGCAGTAATGAGATAGACTGAATGTGAGGAGGTAGGAAACTCAGACAAGGAGTTGGACGTTTTTCAGATTTGCAAATCGCCCCCTTTTCTGACATTCTTTCCCTCCTTCCCCCATATAAACAAATAGCCTTGCTAGAAAACCCACCAGTTGGGAGAGTGCAGTCGCTGGCGACTACAAGCCTTGCTGGAAACAGCAGACAGGCTAAGGTACTGCCCCACTGGATAACTAAAAGGTCTGCTTGAGCTGTCCAGGAGTGTTTTCCAAGTTTTCACGACTGACAAGGAAAGAAGAGAGGAAGCTGGCGGGCAGCCAAACTAGACTGAGCTCAGTAGCCAGGCATAAAAGGGACTGGGGAAGTTGCAGGGGATAATTGGAAAGGAGCTGTTGGTTGTACTTGAGTTTAAACAAGGGGTTTCTTTTGCAGTGAGAACTTTTAGGTTACTAAGATCAGTCTTCCTGGCCCAAAAAATAAAACAAACTAAGCATAGAGTTCAGTGGGATGTGACAGAGGAGAGTGAAAGAAGTGCTCTCGGAGGAAAGTCTGACCATTGTCCCTATCACTGGTGCGGTGGAATAGCTGGGGACCTGATGCTTTTTGTGCTGATCATACTTTGGGGATACCCACATTTTGTTGCTATTTCTCTCCCCAACTTGGACTAGGCTTGCTGCAACTTCAAGCCCTTGATCTTGACCTTCTTTGTTTTCATAGCCAGTAAGAACTGGAGACTTGGGTTTGGAGCAGATGTTTTTCCACCTAAATCAAATAATTCAATTAAGTATTCTCAAATAGCACAGAATTAGGCCATGAAATTGAAGTGGAAAATGGGTCCAAATGTCTTCCTTGTGTTTGTCAAAAGCGATCTCAGTAATAGATCTTGCTCTTTCACCTGAAGGAGTAGAAGTTGGTGTGATCTCGGTATTTCACACATTGGCCCAATAGGTAAGGAAGGCCCTGCTGCTTCCAAGTTTCAGACAAGCTGGGAACTGAAGAATCTTATCTGCAATTAGGACCTTTCTTTTTTGTGTTAAAATTGTTCACGTTTTTCTCTATTTTTTTTTTTTTTCCAGGAAGGTAGGTCTACTCTTGTGGGTTTGGGGGGGCTGAACAGTAAAAAATGCTGATTGCTGATATGGTTTGTATTTCCACTGGGTTGGTGAGTTTGAGATTGTGGATATCAGCCTACTCTCTGAGACTGATTTTATGAATCACCCTTGGCAAAGTGTTTTCCCTGTCTATGATTTCAGTTTTTCCACTTGCAAAGTAAAGAAATTTCCTTTACATAGTTAGAAGCTTATAGTGAGCATTAAAGAGATGAAATTATGTTAATAGATTTTTAAGCATAAAGGTCATAAGGCTTCTGTCTTGGTTGATTCAGCTGAGATTTATAAGGATAAATTGGAAAATTTGTATCTAAATTGCACATGTAATAGTGACATATCTGTGTTCAATTTATAAAAAGTGCTAGTTTGCATTTTAATCATAGTTGTAGTTTAATCATAAATTTTATTTTTAAAGAATACTGGCTAGATTTCCTTATGGCAAAAGCTGAGTCATTCTCTCAAACAGAAAAGAACAATCAGCAAATTCATTTACTTTTTATTTTGGTTTATATTTATACTCAAGGACCAGTTATTTTTTTAAGACCAGCTCAATTTTGCTTTTATGAGAAGTTACCAAACATATTTGCAGAATTTGGCTCTCTTCTTGGAAATAACACTTGAGAGACCGAGATACATTTATGATGTATAAACAAACTTTCTTTTCCCAATAGCCACAATAGTTTCCTGAAAAAATTAGAGGGTAGATTTAGGAGCCATTCATTAATTGGTTCAACCAGTATTTGTTGTGTACTTTTTATGTCTGAGGAAACATCAGGCTTGAATTCAAATCCCAGCCCTGAACTTCTCAGCACTGTGATTTGTGAAGGTTATTCTACTTCTTGAACATTTTACCAACATATAATGTATTATCTATATTGCTGTCCATAATGTATGGACTTTTAAACTATTGGTACATGTATAATAATTGTGAGATATTTATTTTTAGTTTGATATATCAATCAGTAAAGTAAACTACCTATTTTTATAGTTGAGTGTATTTTTGGATGTGTAAAAACTATTTTCCAGGTGTACAGGTCCTTGTATTAGAGAAATAAAACAGAATAAATTGGGTTAAGTAAAGGATAATATCTATTGGTAAAATACTTTATCATAACTTTTAGTTTTAGACTTAGTGCCCTGCAGTGCTCCTCGCTTCAGTCGTGTCTGACTCTTTCCGACCCTATGGCCTGTAGCCTGCCAGGCTCCTCTGTCGGTGGGATTTTTTCCACAGCAAGAATACTGCAATGGATTGCCATGCCTTCCTCCAGAGGATCTTCCCAACCCTGGGATAGAACATGTTTCTCCTGCATTGCAGGTGGATTCTTTACAGCTCAGCCACTGAGGAAACCTTATCATTAAAAGTGAATCTGTAAGAAGTGGGAGTATAAGGAAAATTTTAGTTGAATTTATGGTCGTATTAACACAGCAGATACTTTTCTTGAATAATCACAGGATGACGGACTGTTCAAGGATTTGATAGGGTAATTTTAATGTAAAATACACAGTTATGCTTTTGATTTTAAGGTCTTAAAAATCTTATTCACCATTGCTGAATATTAGATAATTTAAAATTTGAATTCTACTTAGCTCAGTACTTTGTGGCTCATTCTGAAAAACTGAAATTTGTTTACTATAACCTCTAAAGAACAAAAAATGTTATCTTATTCAAATATAATAATGAATTAAAAAGTTGTTACAGGACCTGACTGCTGTGAGCCCTGGTCTCTAAATGCATTAGGGGCTGGTGGATCTAATAGAATTTGTCTTAATGGATTTAGAGCTCAGGAAACTTAAGCTTGTTCCTATGGGAGCTGAAACATATTCAAATTGAAAGAGGAAAAATAGTATAAACTTTGAGCAGAGAAATTGCTTTGCTTCCAGTGAGGATATGAAATTGAAATCAACCCTTTATTTTTAAAGATAATGGCTCTAAGTCATTATTCCAGAGTTAGGCTTAGAAAACAGTACTTATACTCTTTTTAGGTTGTGTGATTTGCTAGTTTTGCGTTTGCTTTATTTTAAGAAAATGTTTCCAACCACTCTAATGATACATATAGTGCATGACTGTTTTTTTCTCAGAAGACAGTTCGTTGACTCAAATATTGTGTGGAGAATAAGTGTAAATTTTCTGTTTACTGTTAAAATGGTATAGTTGTGGTAAATTTGGAATAAGTTTCATCATTCAATATTGTATACTTAAGGATAGTTTTGAAGAGATTGCTCTAATTTTCTCTCTTTGTATGAATGAGTGAATTTATGTAACAATTGTGATTGCAAATATTAATATAAATTTTTAAAAGAGTTTCAAATAACATTGTATGTATTTTCAGAATGTACCTATGAGATAACATCTAGATAGTAATAGCTGTCTTTATTTCATGTTTGTTTCTTGCTATTAGCCTTATATAAATATACCTACATATAATCCTCATCACGTGACTTCTGAAGAGGAGATTCAGATTAGACGCTAGAAACTTCCAAGACTTGGTTGGATATCCCTCCTCCATATATATGCTTATATGGCTATGTATATATGTATACATAGAATTATAGACCATATGTATTCTTTGATGTTTCTCTGTTTGTGCTAGGTATATTTTTCATAGGAGAAAACAACTTCAACTAATTGATATTTCTGAATTAATTTTATCCATTAATTTAAAATCTTTTCCAGATAAATCTAACTAAAGATACTTGACTTTTTGCCCCAAATTTTAAAGGGGTTTTCAGGCTTTTACTTATACCCATAAAGGTTAAGAAAAATAGTGGGAAAGATCTGGTATCCTCATTCTTTGTTAATGGCTCTGATGGTGACATAATCATTAAAGTCTTTTCTACTTTTCTTTAGAATACAGGCAAACACCCAGTTAATCACTGTCAGAAGGTAAATCCACTTCTTGAAAGATGACTACTACTGCTAAATTTATAAGGTTCTGTGAAGTGAGAATTGTGTGTAAATGTAGTGTTTTCCTTGTATTGTATAGCTTTTTCTTTTGATTATCTGATGTTATAGTTGACCTCTTCCCTGAAACTTCAACCATAAGTCCTCCAAGAATTTCAGGTAACTAAAACTTTCACAGATCTATTAACCAAGAGCAGATTGTAAGATTTGGGTTCGGTCTTTAATCCATTCTCTCGTAGAAGTGATGATAGACATTTAAATGACCAAAACACAGCTAGCTGAGAGGTTTGGTAGAAGAAAATATAGAGCACAAGTAACCTACTAAAGGAATCATTCAGGACTGGGTATATAACCTTTTAAAATAGTTATGTAATGTTTCATCAAATAATAACTAAGCTCTATTTCTCACTTTGTATTCGAATGAAGCAATAATGTGTTTAGACAGCATTTTAGCTGAAAAGCAGACAGAAACATCTGTGCTGTGGTAGCAGATCTCCAATTTGGGTAGTTAAAAATTGATATATCAATATAGTGAAAATGAATATACTACCCAAAGCAATCTATAGATTCAATGCAGTCCCTATCAAGCTACCAACAGTATTCTTCAGAGAATTAGAACAAATAATTTCACAATTTGTATGGAATTACAAAAAACCTCGAATAGCCAAAGTAATCTTGAGAAAGAATGGAACTGGAGGAATCAACCTGCCTGAGTTCAGGCTATACTACAAAGTAACAGTCATCAAGACATTATGGTACTGGCACAAAGACAGAAACATAGATCAATGGAACAAAATAGAAAGCCCAGAGATAAATCCACACACCTATGGACACCTTATCTTTGACAAAGGAGGCAAGAATATACAATGGAGAAAACACAATTTCTTTAACAAGTGATGCTTGGAAAACTGGTCAACCACTTGTATAAGAATGAAACTAGAACACTTTCTAACACCATACACAAAAATAAACTCAAAATGGATTAAAGATCTAAATTTAAGACCAGAAACCATAAAACTCCTAGAGGAAAACATAGGTAAAACACTGTCTGACATAAATCATAGCAGGATTCTCTATGACCCACATCCCAGAGTAATGGAAATAAAAGCAAAAATAAACAAATGGGACCAAATTAAACTTAAAAGCTTTTGCACAATGAAGGAAACTATAAACAAGGTGAAAAGACAGCCTTCAGAATGGGAGAAAATAATAACAAACGAAGCAACTGACAAAAAATTAATCTCAAAAATATACAAGCAGCTCCTGCAGCTTAATTCCAGAAAAATAAGTGACCCAATCAAAAAATGGGCCAAAGAACTAAACAGACATTTCTCCAAAGAAGACATACAGATGGCTAACAAACCCATGAAAAGATGCTCAACATCACTCATTATCAGATAAATGCAAATCAAAGCCACAATGAGGTACCATCTCACGCCTGTCAGAATGGCTGCTATCCAAAAGTCTACAAGCAATAAATGCTGGAGAGGGTGTGGAGAAAAGGGAACCCTCTTACCCTGTTGGTGGGAATGCAAACTAGTACAGCCACTATGGAGAACAGTGTGGAGATTCCTTAAAAAACTGGAAATAGAACTGCCATATGACCCAGCAATCCCACTGCTAGGCATACACACTGAGGAAACCAGAATTGAGAGACACAGGTACCCCAATGCTCATCGCAGCACTGTTTACAATAGCCAGGACATGGAAACAACCTAGATGTCCATCAGCAGACAAATGGATATGAAAGTAGTGGTACATATACACAATGGAATATTACTCAGCTATTAAAAAGAATGCATTTGAATCAGTTCTAATGAGGTGGATGAAACTGGAGCTTATTATACAGAGCAAAGTTAAGTCATAAAGAAAAACACCAATACAGTATATTAACACATATATATGGAATTTAGAAAGATGGTAACGATGACCCTATATGCGAGATAGCAAAAGAGACACAGATGTGAAGAAGAGACTTTTGGACTCTGTGGGAGAAGGCGAGGGTGGGATGATTTGAGAGAATAGCATTGAGACATGTATATTATCATACATGAAATAGATTGCCAGTCCAAGTTTGATGCATGAGGCAGGGTGCTCAGGTCTGGTGCACTGGGATGACCCTGAGGGATGGGATGGGGAGGGAGGTGGGAGGGAGGATCAGGATGGGGACACATGTACACCCATGGCTGACTCATGTCAGTGTATGACAAAAACCACCACAATATTGTAAAGTAATTAGCCCCCAATTAAAAAAAGAAAAGTTGATATAAGAGAACGAACTTGATTTTAGCCTCTTGGTTTCTCCTATAGCTATTTACAACCATCAAGAATGCCAGTAAAATTTTAACAGCAAATAGGTTAATTTACCCAGATCTCCATTTGAGTGAGTTAAAACACAGCTTGGTAAGTCTGATAGGAGTTTTATTTAAGAAGACAGAGTACTTTGTAAAGTGTTTTTAAAGTCACTATGCATGATATTCTCATAATCTATTTAATTTTTGTTTGCCTTTGAAGAACGCCAAAAAAAATACAGAATTTTGTCTCATGTGGAACTTTCCTACTACTTCCTTGAGGATGTGCATTATTATAATTGTAAAATTGTCCTTAAATGTTGATCATTGCTGGTAGTACAGATAAATGCAGAGAAATTTGGCTTATTGTAAAGAACAATTGTATAAGTGAGTTAATTTCAAAGCAATTTATCTATGCTGCATATAGTAATTGAGTAAGAAGCTGCTTATGCAGTGTAGTTTAGCAAAATACAATGTGAGAGAATTGTTAAGAGTAACATTTGAGTAAATGAATTGTATTTGAAATTACCTAAATGCCATCTGAAATGGCAAGTCTACTGAAATTTCAGATCTATAAAGTTGCAATGCTTTATAATAAGAGTAGGTATTGTTTTGAAATTCTGTGAACTATTATTTCTGTTTTAATACATCATTGTTACTCTGGATATCTAGGAGAAAGACTTTAAAATTCTTAATGGCAAAACATCAAGATTTATTATATTGCCAACATTGTCTTTAATTAGTTTTAAAAGAAGAACTACTACTAAATTTATAAGATTTGAATTATCATAGGCTTAATTACTTAAACTAGGTGGACTGGACATTTATGATTAATTTGGAAAAATGAAATTTCCTCGAGTTGTGCAGATGAAGCCTTGATAAACAATGTTATAATAAATCTTTATTTTTTGGGGTTCCAAAATCACTGCAGATGGTGACTGCAGCCATCAGATTAAAAGACACTTGCTCCTTGGAAGAAAAGCTATGACCAACCTAGACAGCGTATTAGAAAGCAGAGACATTATGTTGCCCACAAAGGTCCATATAGTCAAAGCTATGTTTTTCCAGTAGTCATGTATGGATGTGAGAGTTGGACCATAAAGAAGGCTAAACACTGAAGAATTGATCCTTTGGAGAAGACTCTTGAGAGTCCCTTGGACTGCAAGAAGATCAAACCAGTCAATCCTAAAAGAAATCAATTCTGAATGTTTTTTGGAAGGACTGATGCTGAAGCTGAAGCTCTAATACTTTGGTCACCTGACGTGAAGAGCCAACTCATTAGAAAAGACCCTGATGCTGGGAAAGATGGAAGGCAGGAGGAGGAGGGGATGACAGGATGAGATGGTTGGATGGCATCACTGACTCAGTGGACATGAGTTTGAGCAAGCTCTGGGAGATGGTGAAGGAAGGATAGGGAAGTCTGGCATGCTGCAGTCCATGGGGTCACAAAGAATCAGATATGACTGAGTGACTGAAACAAAAAGAAATCTTTGGGACTTCTTTATTCGATGAGTTACTGACTTTGTCTTAAGTCTTCATAGAAATTTGCAATCTTTGCCCACTCCCTTCTCATTTTGAAAAATGTAGCTAGGTTTAAATTATGAGTTGACCAATAAAACTGTTTTCATATGATCTTGTTGAATTTAATGTGTTGATCACTAGTTTTTTGGGGGCAGTTATGTTCTTTTAGTAGTAGGTGATAGAGACCTATATCCAATCAAATAGACTTAAATAGAACTTGCTATTTCCATATAATTCTTGTTACAGTGGAGAGAATGTTGGAGAAGTAGGGAGTGGAGATTATCCATCAGCATGAGGGAAAAGCAGTGTCTGTAAAGAAAGTATGGAGGTGATTCCTGGGCAAAGGATGAGGATGAGTTAGCGGCAATGAATAAAGACAATTCAAGACAGTAAAGACAAGGAGGCCTAGAACCATGTGAATGGATTAACAGAGCAAACAGTCTCAGAAATTTGGAGATGTTTGGCATTTTTGTCTTCATGTTGATGACCATAATCGTTAGTAATTGCATATGGGAGTTTAAGAACTTTGGGGAAAAAACCCCTGCTATCTTTTTTATTTCTCCAGGTCTAACTAACGTGTAACTGGAGTCATAAAGAGTTGAGTGTGTGCTCCATTTCACACTTTGGGGGCAGGGGTGGGGTGGGGTGGGGTGGTACATGGACTTGAATATAAAACAATAGCCTTATTACTCTAATGAATATCTCACTGAGATTTAGGATATGTTTCAGTTTTGAAGGCAGGGAATCACACACACAAACAGTCTTAGTGAAAGTCGCTTAGTGGTGTCCGACTCTTTGCAGCCCCATGGACTATATAGTCCATGGAATTCTCTAGGCCAGAATACTGAAGTGGGTAGACTTTCCCTTCACCAGGGGATCTTCCCATCCCAGTGTTCGAACCCAAGTCTCCCGCATAGTAGGCAGATTCTTTACCAGCTGAACCACAAGGACAGGCCACAAACAGTCTTAGCTACCTGTAAATTTCTAGAAGTTGCTCATATTTATTGTCGTGTCTCATTACTCTGCACATTTTTGAAATATTTTTATGTTTATGACTCGCTTAAAATTATAATAATAATTACACCTGCTTCTAGGTATTATTTTTGTATATGGCTATATCTGTAGAGATGTAGCTATATGTCAAACTGTTTTTAATATAATTTAATTACTATACCATAATAAATCTGCTCTTTTACCTAATTTATATTTTATTTTGTACATTTAAGTAGAGTTTTTGAAAAGGGGTCCATAGACTTTATTAGATTGCCAAATGGATTCATGGCACAATAAAGTTTAAGAACCTCTAGAAACCTATACTGTTTTCTTAAGAACTGCCAGTGGATTTAGCTGTCATTTAATGAGAATAAAAGAAATTGAAGTTACTTAACTCAGTTTTGGGCTTCCCAGGTGGCGCTATTGAACTATGTCTGTATGCCAATACAGGAGACATAAGAGATGTGCGTTCGATCCCTGGGTTGGGAAGATCCGCTGGGGGAGGGCATGGCAACACACTCCAGTACTCTTGCCAGGAGAATCCCATGGACAGAAGACCCTGGTGGGCTACAGTCCATAGGGTTGCAAAGAGTTGGACACGACTGAAGTGACTTAGCACTCATGTATGCAGCTCAGTTTTATCTGATAGTGTGTAGATGTACAGAGGTGTCCTAAATTGTTTTTGAAAGTTAGTATACGACAAATAATGCATATTTTGCAGGTAATTTGCTTTATTCAAGAAGCATGTGTGAAGTTTCTGGTTATCTTACTTAGTGACACAGTTCAAAGAAGAATTTCATTTTATTTTAGGAATATGTATATTAAAAAACAGATTTAGCTTTTTCACTTTATAGCATTAACTACTTTTGGAAGGATTTGGCTGGGAATTTTGTCTTGTATGGGTTTATTTTTCATACATAAATGTTTTGTCTCCTCAGGTTCATCTTAAATTGCAGGAGAAAGTAAATATGTTTTGCAAAAGAGAATAGATATGTGAGACAGATTTTTGTATCTCCTGTTTAGTAAGAAATAACCATGCCAGTGTTATTGATTTCCTATGGATACTAAGGAAAAAATAATTTGTGTATATATGGAAACTTGATTTTTTTCTATGCATTACTGAGTTACTTGAAGTTGTATATTTGGTTATATGATGTGCATTTGTCATGACCATTATTGATGAGAAATTTAATGCATGCCAAGAATTTTGGAAAATAAGAATACATAATACATAAAAGTATAGCAAATTATGGTGTTATGAAGGAGATGTATAATTAAAACATCGATGATGTAATTTATTTCTGTAGGTTCCCTTTCTTCTTTTTGTTTGGCTTGACAATTCTTTTTAAAATTAGTTTCCTGTTTTACTAATATTTGATTTAATTGAAACTGTTGGACTCCAGTTTATTTTTTGGAATATATGACAAAAGAAATTTCTTTAACGTTGTTAATTTGACGTAATACTGTGTAGGGCTTCACATTTATAAATTAGTCTAATTTTTGTTGATCTGGACCACCTTAACATTCCAAGGGATGAGTGCAAGGTAATAATTCTGTACTTGAAAATTGACAGTATCTTCAAGATCACAATGAATGAAACTTATCTTTGTTTTTTTCTTGTTTTTGGCTTCACTTTGTCTTCTCTTAATGACAAGCATCAACCATCACTGGCACTTATTTGTATACCTTCCCTGTTGGATCTCCTTGTTCTCTCTGAATGACACTGAATAACTTAAGCCAGGCCTGATTTTTTATGTGTGCATGCTCAGTCATGTCTGACTCTTTGCAACCCCATGGTTGCAAAGCCCACCAGGCTCCTCTGTCCATGGAATTTTCCAGACAAGAATACTGGAGTGAGTTGCTGGAGGAGATACTCCTCCAGTGGATCTCTCTGACCTAAGGATCGAATCCCTGTCTCTTGCATTTCCTGCACCGGTAGGCGGATTCTTTACCACTAGTGCCACCTGGGAAGTCCTACCTGAAGTTACTTCTTCTTTCCATTTTGTGCACATCAATTCATAAGAAACATATTTCACTTTTAAGAGTCACATCACAGTTCTTGTTACTTGTTTATTCAAGTGATTTCTTTATTCCTCTTTGTTCATAGAACTCTGGTATTATTCAGATGTCCACACAACTCAGGGTAATTGCCGATGGCCTCAGCTGCAGTGGCTTGAAGCAGGGTTTTGGTTCCTGGCCAGAGACTGATGTTGAGTTGTGGATGAAAGCACTGAATCCTAGCCAGTAGACTACTGGTCATTGACAAGGCCCTGGCCCTTCAGCTCTCCAGAAAAGAATTCTCACAAAGATGGAAACTAGTGAAACAAGTAAAAGTGTTTATTAGGAGAAAAAAGAATACAGTATATGTGGATAGACACATGGGCAGATTCAGGGAGAGAACCATGCCATTGTGATAGTTTAAATCACTTACGTGGGGCATTTCTTCTATGTTTCCTTTGGTCAATCATTTTGGCTTCCCTGGTTCTGAGCCCATTTTTGGTACATATCAGCACCCCTCTTGTGTGCGTGCTCATCTCTTAGCTAGATGGATTCCACTGAAAAGACCTATAGGTAGCTTGACATCACTTACCTTTTGACATCCAAGAAACTTTTTGGTTGGGAAGGTCTCCTTGACTTAGACAATGAGGAATATATGGTCTCTTATCTTTTATCTGGGCAAGACACAGCCTCCCCTATCTTCATTTTGGAGTATTGCTCCACATGGAATGAACTCCAGCTGCTTGGCCTGGGGACCATCTATCTCCTGCTTCCAGGGAAAGGCAATTCATTTCTAATAAAAGTGAAATTTGGATTAGGCTGAACTAATAGTTACAGTGTTTCTAGTCCCCTTGTCAGTGATTGGTTGTGGAGGGGGCACTTTTTCCTTGTCCCAGACAGAATCAATTATATGAAATAACAGAACTGGAGGGAGGTGAAGGAGACATTGGATGAGATGGCTCGTCTCAGCTCTTGATATTTGTCCTGTTCTGGAATAGATGCTTGAAATTGCAATGGGGGATCATCTTTTGTCCATGAGGAGATCTAGCCTGAGGACAAAACAAATGAATCCATGATGAAAGAATAAATATAAAGAACCTGGATATTTGATGGCATTGTTGGGTGCCTGAACCAACCTACCGTATTTCTGGATTTACTGTCATGTAAGAGAAGGAATTTATTTTTCAGACCAATTTGAACTAGACCTTTCAGTTTCTTAGATGAGAAAATATCTTAATTAGAATAGTTATTAAGTGATATCTTCATTTGAAATAAACATTTTAGAAAAAACAATGTATATAATTAAAGAAATTTTATAGACTACTTGTGTTTTGTAAACTTTGGATGTGATTAGTGCCATTACTCTATACAGATATTTTATTACTCAATTCACCAAATTCTATTATGTTTTTAATACAGTAATTGTATTAATCGTCTTAACTAAGTTATTCTGGGATGAATGTATTCTACATATAAATCAGTATCATTATTCAATAAAGATAAATGACTTGAAATACAAATTCAAAATCTAATCCATAAGATCACATTACTGTTTATTTGGTTGTTTGGTGTCTTAATTGCATTGGAAACATTCAGTGTACCTTAGGAAACATTGAAGGAATCTTAGTGTCTTATTTGAGTAGTTTCAAGCTTGGAGTTTTGATAAATCTAACATAATTTAAATATAAAAGATAAAGCCAATGGGAATGAAATTAAGAAAATTGTGTAGTGCAGATCTATTCACAGAGGTAAAAAACATTGCAGACATATAATACTCTTTTTTGTCAGAGCTAGTGTTATAAAGCTTTGGTTCACTGGAACCATAAGCAATTTACTTTCTGCCACCCTGTTCTTGAGTTGGATTATTTTGGTGATTTAAATTTAACATTTGCACATTGGTTTTTTTGTAATTAGTTGTGTCAAAGTATGGAGATATAGCTGGGTCTTTGTCTTCTTGCTCTAAAGGTGATAGGAATTACCCAAAGCAGAGAATTGACAAAAGCAGGAGTGAGATATATTTTAGAGTATTATTGCTGTCCTTATGAGAAATGGTTAACCAGTAGCTTAATAGGAGGAGGTGGAGGCAAGCAAAACCAGGAATAATCTAAAAGGCTCAGAATAGGAAAGTGTTACAGTGGCAGATTTGTTGGAAATGAGGGAATGTGAGAAACAGAAAGCTTAAGATTGTGTTGGTAGTGGAGATGAACAAGAGCAGTGATGAAACTGAAGGAGGAAATATAGATGTTGAAAAGCTGCAGTAAAGCAGAGTGGCAGATGATTCACTGGCCAAGAAAGAGCAAGGCTGTGTTAGTGTGGATGTTCAAAGTATGGAGATTGGGTTGGAGGGAAATGGACAACCAGTAATTTGAATACTAAAGGAAATTGAGAGACCTTAGAAGAAGTTACTGTAGTAAAAAGACCTCCTACATTGCTGTGATTGAGATGTGCATATTAGTTTTTTGCATAAAAATGCGGGAAACATACTTGACATACTTCCTCTATGAAATCATGACTTTCTTTCAAAATTGGGCAAGAGAATACAAAGTGCTTCAATTCTCAGAGGATTATTGTTCTTTTAAAAGTTGTCCAGGGATTGTTCTGGGGTATCCCTTTGCCCAGAATCGGAGTGCCCTCTGGTGACCTTTTCCTGATGTAAAAGGGAGCCACATTCTTGTGGATTTTTGAATGTGAATAGATACTTCTTAGTTGGGGCTTACCTGGTGGATCCAGCCTAAAGCCTCTGCCCGCAATGCAGGAGACTGGGTTGGATCCCTGGGTCAGGAAGATCCCCTGGAGAAGGAAATGGCAACCCACTCCGGTACTGTTGCCTGGAAAATACCATGGATGGAGAAGCCTGGTGGGGTTGCCAAGAGTCAGACACGACTGAGCGACTTCACTTTCACTTTCACTTTATGGAAACTATTATAAAGGGACTCTGCTTCTCTATTTTGGGAATTTTAGTAGAAAATATAAATTGCCTCACAGCAGATATAAAATGAAGAAGGGGATAAGTATTCAGATAATTCAAATTCCAACTCTCACTAGTGCTAAAATAATAAAATACAGTGAAAATAGTTGTGTCCCCCCCCGTGCCCCCTCCCCATCATTGTCTCTCTCTATTAGTATCTTCATGGCACGTGAACTCTTCTCAACCTGTTTTCGTATACCTGTGAATCCACATCAAAGATGATTTTTTGAATGAGAGACATAACAAGCATATGACAGGGTTCAGAACACACTACCTCAAAATATAGCACCTTAACATATTGGATATTTCAACCTGAAGGAACTTGAGAAATGGCATGTGAAGGAAGGACTTTCTGACCTGCTCCTGAACCAGGTCATAAAATCCTGTGAGAGGTGTCCTCTCTAGCCTAGGAGGAAAGGAACATCCTTATCTCTGAAAACAAAGGGACAAAGAGAGGAATCTGAATGATCTTGCCAAGTTTCCCCTGGTTTACTATACCTAGCTCATTCTCTTTATTCTATCATATCTTTTTAAGATCTGTAACTTTTCTTCAAACCTAGCACAAAAAATGTTCAGGTTTAATCATTCTTTGGGTCTTCATTTCTTTATCAAGGCTACCATGTCACTCAAAACTTAAATATATTGGTATGCTATTCTCTTATTCATCTCTCTCTGCTTACAGTGAGTCTCAGTTGAGGGTAGAGCAAAAAAATATTTTTCCTTCCCTACAATAAGCATGTACAGAGTGTTCACTATGTCCTAGGCATTGTGCTAATTCTTTTATGATTTGTAAATGATTAAGAAACTTGTTTAGGTTTCCAGAGCTGACAAACAGTGGACTAGGGAGGATAGTAGGGTGGGAAATAGAGCATCTTCAGCACCCTGTGAGTTGTGGAAATGTGCAGTCGAGTGGTGAGAGTCCCCCTGAGGGATAAGGGCAGCTTTGGTAGTTCTTACTGGTGAGAGGGCAGCTTTGGTAGTTTTTACTGCTGAGAGTTCTATGCCTTTGGATAACCTGATTACCTAGATTCCTGGTTGATGCTTTTGTTGTTCAGTAGCTAAGTCATGCCCGTCTGTTTTCTGCCCCAAGGACTGTAGCATACTGGGTTTCCCTGTCCTTCACTCTTTCCCAGTGTTTGCTCAAACTCATGTCCATTGAGTTAGTGATGCTATCCAACCATCTCATCCTCTGTCACCGTCTTCTTCTCCTGCCCTCAATCTTTCTCAGCATCAGGGTCTTTTCCAATGAGTCTGCTCTTCACATCAGGTGGCCAAAGTGTTGGAGCTTCAGCTTCTGCATCAGTCCTTCCAAAGAATATTAAAGGTTGATTTCCTTTAGGATTGACTGATTTGATCTCCTTGCTGTCCAAGGGACTCTCAGGAGGCTTCTCTAGCACCACAATTTGAAAGCATTCATTCTTCAGCATGCAGCCTTCCTTATGGTCCAACTCTCTCATCCATAGATGACTACTGGAAAAAACATAGCTTTGACTATATGTCAGCAAAGTGATATCCCTGCTTTTTATTTCATTGTCTAGGTTTGTCATAGCTTTTCTTCCAAGGAGGGAGCATTTTTTAATTCCATGGCTGCAGTCACCATCCACAGTGATTTTGGACCCAAGAAAATAAAATCTGCCACTGTTTCCATTTTCCCCCACATCTATTGCCATGAAGTGATGGGACCGGATGTCATGATATTAGTTTTTTGAATGTTGAATTTTAAGCCAACTTCTTCACTCTCTTCTTTCACCCTCATCAAGGAGCTCTTTAGTTCCTCTTTGATTTCTGCCATTAGGGTAGTATCATCTGCATATCTGAGGTTATTGATATTTCTCCCAGCAATCTTGATTCCAGCTTGTGATTCATCCAGCCCAGCATTTCATATGATGTACTCTGCAGAGAAGTTAAATAAGAAGGGTGACAATATACAGCCTTGACGTACTCCTTTCCCAATGTAGAACCAGTCCATTTTTCCATGTCCAGTTCTAACTGTTGCTTCTTGACCTGGATATAGTTTTCTTAGGAGACATGAAGGTGGTCTGGTATTTCCCACTCTTTAAGAATTTCCCATCTGTTTAAAGAATTTTCCAGTTTGTTGTGATTCACAGTCAAAGACTTTAGGATGGTAAATGAAGCAGAAGTAGATGTTTTTCTGGAATTTGCTTGCTTTTTCGATGATCCAGTAGATGTTGGCAACTTGATCTCTGGTTCTTCTGCCTTTTCTAAATCCAGCTTGTACATCTGGAAATTCTCGGTTCATGTACTGTTGAAGCTTAGCATGAAGGAGTTTGCACATTACTTTGCTAGCGTGTGAAATGAGTGCTGTTGTGCAGTAGTTTGAACATTCTTCGGCATTGCCCCTTTTGGGGATTGAAATGAGAACTGATACTGATGCTTAACTCCTCCTAGATATACATGCAAAAGAGAAAAAGAAATCCAAACACAACACCAAAGATAGTTAGCTTAAAGCAGTGTGTAATTTGAACTGAGATATATATTCTCCTTTTAGAATTAAAAGACTATATATATAAGTGAAATATGGTGGAAGAAAATTTATAATATAAAATATTAATATGAAACAAATAAGAAATCCTTAATCTTAAAATTATGTAGAAGAAAACTATTTTCAACTTTTTAGTGTATATGTGTCAACACTTTTTTTCTTAAATTTATAGTTGATAGATATTGTTGAAACAAGTTTAAGAATACTGAAGAAAATAAAGAAAAAAATGAGTTTCATTGACATTTCCTTAATTTTAAAAATAGAATTGGCTAGGAGTTTGTGATTAAAATACACATACTACTATATATAAAATAGATAACCAACAAGGATCTACTCTATAAAACAGGCAGCTATACTTAATATCATGTAATAACCTATAATGGAAAAGAATGTAAAAAAGAACATATATGTATATATGTATGAAAAATATTTATAAAATATATAAAAAGAATCAGTTCAATTCAGTTGCTTAGCTGTGTCTGAATCTTTGTAATCCCTTAGACTGCAGCACACCAGGCTTCCCTGTCCATCACCAACTCCTGGAGCTTGCTCAAACTCATGTCCATCCAGTCAGTGATGCCATCCAACCATCTCATCCTCTGTTGACCCCTTCTCCTCCTGCCTTCAATCTTCCCCAGCATCAGGGTCTTTTCCATTGAGTCAGTTCTTTGCATCAGGTGGCCAAAGTATTGGAGTTTCAGCTTCAGCATCAATCCTTTCAATGAATATTCAGAATTGATTTCCTTTAGGAGTGACTTGTTTGATCTCCTTGTAGTCCAAGGGATTCTCAAGAGTCTTCTCCAACACCACAGTTCAAAACCATCAATTCTTCGGCACTCAGCTTTCTTTATAGTCCAACTCTCACATCCATACATAACTACTGGAAAAATCATAGGTTTGACTAGAGGGACCTTTGTTGGCAAAGTCATGTCTCTGCTTTTTAATATGCTGTCTAGGTTGGTCATAGCTTTTCTTTCAAGGAGCAAGCGTCTTTTAATCTCATGGCTGCAGTCACCATCTGCAGTGATTTTGGAGCCCAAGAAAATCAAGTCTGTCACTGTTTCCATTGTTTCCCCATCTATTTGCCATGAAGTGATGGGACCAGATGCCATGATCTTTGTTTTTTGAATGTTGACTTTTAAGCCACCATTTATATATTCAATATATATATAAATTGAATGAATTTGTTGTACCCCCGAAGCTAGCACAACATTGCAAATCAAGTATATTTCAATAAAAATTAAAAAACAAAACAACTGGGATCATGGGCTACATATCAGTTTGTAATTTGACTTTTTTTCTAGTGATGTGCTATATAGACCTCAGGAATTGGTTTATGTGTGTGTACTTGTATCAGGGCAGGAAGAACTTGACGGGAAGAGTCTTAGCCATATCATTTAATGATTTTAAATTTGTGTTACTTTTAAGGATAAATGTAACACACTGTGGGTTGATAACGTATAAACAGAAAATAAATCATCAAAGATACATCGTTGGCAGTGGTTTCTGTGAGAATGAATCATAGCCTTTTTTCTCAAGTAGACAGGTGAGTGAGGCAGGACCAGTACATTGTAAACTGATAGGCACGAGCATCAGTCTTTGTTTCTTTGCTTTATCTTACACCCTGAGACTTGGTTCATTTTTAGCTCAATAGCTGTGTTCATGATTACTAGAGACCTAAAATCTGGATCACTTAGGTCATTATTTTTGGATGAATACATTAGCACCCACATGTGCCTGGACTCAACTTACTTTAGTTACAAGAGGAGACTGTATCTTTGAGTCTCTTCATGATGTCTTACAAGGCTTAAAGTAACTTGGACCTCAAGGAGGAATCTATTTTTTAGGTCTGGTGTTTAAAATACATCACTTTCTATCAAGGGCTAAAGCAAGCATTGTATTTTGTAAATTTGCATGTGAAAACTGTTATCAAGAAAAGTCTTTTAGGAACTAATTTTCAGTATTAAAATTACAGACTCCCAAAAGTCAGCTTTTGATAATGTTTTTTCTCCTTAACATTTTAAAAAGAATTTTTCCCTGGTAAACTTTGGAAAACAAAGAAATATACAAAGAAAAAAGAAAGGAAAAAAAAGATAGAAATGCACTGGGACTTTTTTTATTTATAGACCCCCTGTACATCTTATGTACTGAACCTCTGCAAAAAAAGATGAAGTGAAAAATGTATAGTCTGTGGGATATTATGGCGGCTCCAGATGAGTTATTGAAGACGTACTGAGATACAGATAAACTTGGTCCCTCACCTGATGTGCCCATGCTGTGTAGTCTTGCTTCTGGCTTCATCATTTACTAGCTTTGGGATCTTGGGGAATTGACTTAGCATTTCTGGAATTTTTTTTTTCCTGAATGTAAAATGAACATAATGACATGAACCTTGTACATATCACTGAGAGGTATAAAACAATCTTCAGTGACACCAGTAGATTTTCTTGTAATTTTCTCCTAGGTGTGACTTAGAGAAAAATGCTCAGTCTGAGTTGTGAGTTTAGGTTTTATCCAAGGATCTTACAGAGGACTATACCTCTGGAGACAGCCTCTAAATAGCTGTGAGAAAACCACTGCAAAGTATAGGGAAGAAGCCAGTGTATATATAATTTTTGGCTAGAGAGTATATGCTCTCAAACATACACCTTGGTAAAAGATTATTGCTAGTCACAAAGAGCAGATGACTCTATTAATGCTTTTAGTGATTTTCCACGTATGGAAAGATGTCAGAATCTGAGTTTATTAAAATTCTCCTTGCAGTAAACATCTAACTATCAACGGAGACTGTTTTTCCAAAGCATAGGGTGCCTCATCCCATTTTTCATGCTGAATGCCCCTGCAGCGACTGCCATGGCTAATCTTACTCTTTGCAGAACCAGATGGTTACCAACATTCTATTTCTCCTTTGGCCCTGAGATTTTTAGAGTTTGCACTAGCTATGTTGGGCTTGTAGTGCAGGCAGCATCAGATTTCCTTATTCTCCTTCTTATCAGATCACCAAGAGGCTTCTGAGGGTCAACACATGGTTAAATTTCCTATTGCTACATTGTTATTTTGAAATCGGTTCTTTTCACAGTTTGAGCCCAATGGAATTTTGTTTTTTTTCGGTCTGTATTTTGGGAGATGTAACATCATGAATGGTCTCTATGTTAGGATGAAATAAAGTTGTGTTAAATTCAGATTCCAACCCTGTATAAGAAAGCCACTTCTGACAATAAATCAAGATTGATTATTTGATAGTGGTGTTCTATTACTGAACCTGTTTGGAGAAAGGCTGAATAGCTGTGAGTAAGAGCTGATATAGGAGAGTATCTTGTAGCTTGTCTATAGCTTGACACATTAGGTGAGATTTCTAAGGTCCAACTGTGATAATAATTGAAATTTAAATGGAGCGATCAATCTCCTGAAAAATAAGAGAGAGTAATAATTCTGTGCTAAATGGATTAAAGCTACTGGGATTCCTGCATTTAATCATGGAAGACCTTCATGCATTCAAAACACTTCCAAACTGTGTTCTTATATATCAGCTACCATGCTAGATTCCTTCATGCTAGATTGCCAGTGTCTGGAAGCGTAGACTCTCAGCTTAAATCTGCCTGCTGCAAGTGCAATTTCTTTGAAGTTTCAAGTTTATTTGAATCTAAACTTCTACTCTACAAATGTTTTTGTTTCTGTTTTTCCCTTGTTGGTTATTTTAAATACAGCAGTGTGTACATGTCAGTGTCAAACTCCCTAATTATCCCTCCCCCTTCTACTTAACCATAAGTTTGTTTTTTCAGTCTGTGAGTCTGTCTGGTTTGTAAATAAGCTCATTTGTATCATTTTTTAAAGATTCCACATAGAAACTCTTTCTCTGTCTGATTTACTTCACTCAGTATGACAGTCTCTAGGTCTATCCATGTTGCTGCAAATGGCATTAGTTCATTCTTTTTAATGGCTGAGTAATATTCTATTTTGTGTATGTACCACAACTTTATCCATTCCTCTGTTGATAAACATTTAGGTTGCTTCCATGTCTTGGCCAGTGTAAGCAGTGCTCAAGTGAACATCGGGGTGCACATATCATCTTGGACCATGGTTTTCTCCAGATATACGCTCAGGAGTGAGATTGCAGGATCATATGGTAGCTCTATTTTTATTTTTTTTGAGGAACCTCCATACTGTACTCCACAGTGACTGTACCATTACATTCCCACCAACAGTGTAGGGAAGGCACCCCTCCAACATGTATTGTGTCTACAAACTTGGTTTTAAATTAAAGCTAATGTATTTTAATTACTCTATAGTAAGGCAATACCAGTCCTTCAGAATTACGGAGTGTTAATCTTGTGCTTCACTTATCCCTTGCCTTGACATTACATTTCTGTAATAGTGTACATGCCTCATAGAGTTCTATGGCTGTGAGCTGTGGTGAGTCCTTCAAGGTTTTTATAGTAGAAGAGCAAGGGAAAAGGAGGGAAGAAACTTGATAAACTTTGTATGGGTGAAGCCTTATGGCTTTGGGCAGGGTGGAATGAAGAGATATGAGAACAGCAGTCTGGAACTAAGTTAGGAACTGTTAAAATAGTCCAAGTGAGAGATGGTAAGGCCCTGAATGTAGGAACTATCAGTAACGTTGGAAGAGAATGAATTGGAGTGATGCTTAATTTATAGAATTGTCGGCTGGTTAGATGTGAGCATTTTAGGAAGAAGGGATAAAGAGACTTAGTGCACACTTAGATTTCTTGAGTAGATTGTGGTACTATTCATCAAGAAAAGGGAATACAGAGTGAAAAACGTGATTGGAGGGAGGGACTAAAAATTCTACTTTGAAGTTTTGAATTTGAGGTGTTTGGGGAACATTACAGATAGATGCCCTATAGCAAGCGAGATACATCATTTGGAAATAAGGGAGAAATCCTGGGATGGAGATACAGATGTGAAAGTTATTAACGCTGGGGGATTATTAGTGCCATGAGATCAGACTCTTGAGAGCATTGATAGTTAAGGGGAATCAGAAATTGAAAAGCCAGCAAAAGAGACTGAGAGGAACCCAAGCAAGAACCCAAAGTTCTTATTCGACAGGAGAGTCTTACCCACCTGGGAGGTAGATAATAGAGATCTAAACTAAAATCATCTTACAGAGGAAAGGGCTGTTCTGTATTGTTAAAGGTAAAGGCCAAATTGCACCTAACATAAGGCAAGTATTTCTAGAATTGGACAGTTTAGTTGGTCGTGGCTTCGTGTTCATTTCAGGATTATGGCTTCCTATGTTCACACAACTCCACTCCAGAATACAGATTTCACAGATTTGGCAAAATGAACCTCAGTCCTTGGTCAAAATATGAAGTAATCTAAGACTCCTTGTGTTTGTGCTCAGTCATGTTTGACTCTTTGCAACCCCATGGACTGTAGCCGCCAGGCTTCTCAGTCCATGGGATTTTTCCCCAATTATCCAAATACTATCTCTACAACTCATTTTCACAGAGCTATTCTTAAAGGTAACCAAAACTGTACTGAGGAATTTTCTGTTCCTGTTTGTGACTCCACGCTGGCCTTTGCTGATTCCCACAACATTCTGAATTTGACCAATCATTGAAGTAGAGATACCTAGAAGTAAACATGAATGGATATAACCAGTTTTGCCAAAGTGGATTTTCCTAGATTAGAGAAAATGATTTACCTCTATATTAATATTATATTAATGTTAATTAGAAAAGCATTTTATTCTTTTATGATAAATATTATGAACCTGCATCTATGTACTGAATGCTGCTGCTGCTGCTAAGTTGCTTCAGTCATGTCTGATCTGTGTGATGCCATAGACAGAAGCCCACAAGGCTCCCCTGTCCCTGGGATTCTCCAGGCAAGAACACTGGAGTGGGTTGCCATTTTCTTCTCCAATGCATGAAAATGAAAAGTGAAAGTGAAGTCGCTCAGTCGTGTCTGACTCTTCGCGACCCCATGGACTGCAGCCTACCAGGCTCCTCCGTCCATGGGATTTTCCAGGCAAGAGTACTGGAGTGGGGTGCCATCGCCTTCTCCGATGTACTGGATATAGTTGTATTATCACACGTATTTTTTATATTCAATTAAATTGGATTTTTATAAAATAATTATACTGGAGAAATTAAGAATTGAGAGAGAGCATTGAAGTAGACTTTAAACCCTACTTTTATTCAAAACTTCTTAGACAATCCCTTCAGTATAATTCAAAAACAGCATACCTATATTTGTTATTCTCTTTGTGACATAGATTTTTCTTTTAAAATAAAACAGGACTTAAGAAGATACCTAAGGTTTTAATTTTTCTTCTCCATTTAAAAAATGTTTCACACAAAGGAAAATAAAGAGATAAGATGCATATTAAATAATCTTTGTTAATTAACTTGGTGTAAGACACTGGTCTTGGATATAGTACAGAAATGGATTCTTTTTAGCACTTTATCTAGGGTCATTTTTAGTGCATTTTTAGTTGTGGACTGTTGAATTTTCTACCAGCTTCTTGGTAGTAACTGGGTAGTCTTAATCAGGTTACTAAGTCTCCATGAATTTAGACGGATGGGTGAGAAATAATAATGTATTGAAGTGTGAAACTTAGGCTTGTATTTCTTGCTCACTGCAGTGGAAGCTGTGCAAGAGCAGGGATTTTAATGTATTTGCTTATTTCTTGGGACCAGAACCTAAAAGTGTGCCCACAAGTGGGTATTCAAGTATTTGGTGAGTGAATGCAAAAATAAGGACTTCAAGGTCGGGTTTCCTTAAGATTAAGTGTGTACTGAAAATATGTACTGAAAATATGTCTTGGTAAGAGCTGTTGTTTAGTTGCTAAGTCATGTCCAACTCTTTGCGACCCTGTGGATTGTGGTCCAACAGGCTCCTCTGTCCATGGGATTCTGTAGGCAAGAATACTGGAGTGGGTTGCCATTTCTTTCTCCTGAGCTATTTGAAAGATGCAAATGTTGGCTGATGAAGGACACTCCTGTATGTTGACCCTTAGCCTATCCATTACATGATGGCTATTGCTTGTTAGAGTCAGTTTTATCTCAAGGTATTAGCAGAAATAATTCAGACTCTGCACCATGAGCCACACTGGCCCGCAGAATCTTGTCTTGGCCATCTCACTACCTCATCATACTCCATGTGAAGGAATAACAAGATTTTTCATGATCCAATTTTATATGAGTATTTAAGATTGCTTGCATGCTAAGTTGCTTTAGTTGTGTCCAACTCTTTGTGACCCTGGGGACTGTGTAGCCCACCAGGCTCCTCTGTCCATGGGATTCTCCAGGCAAGAACACTGGAATGGGTTGCCACTTCCTTCTCCAGGGGATCTTCCCAACCCAGGGATCGAACTTGCGTCTCTTATGTCTCCTGCATTGGCAGGTGGGTTCTTTGCCACTAGCGCCATCTGGGAAAGCCCCAAAGTTTATAGTAGTCCATGATTTTAACCTATTTGAGGACTTCAGTGCTAAAAACTTCTTTCTTCTAAGATCGAATTGGAATAAATAGTCTGAGGTTGAATGAAATAGAAATTACATTGTTATAAAATATACTGAATTCAAAGCATGGTTGAGACTGTCCAGTCAACTGGTATTTCAGTGGTTAACTGGGGAAGCAATTTCTAAGAAGTAGTGATAACTGAAGAGAAATATATTTAGCATAATGTAATAATCACTTGACTTGCATGAGTTTGTTATAATAACACATGGATTTGTTTTGATGGTCTTTTACTACATTTGTTAAAATTTATTTCAAGTTTATTTCTCCATTATCATGGTATAGCCTGTCAAAATGTTTGTGTTGAAAAATGTCACTCACTAACAAAGTATGAGAAATAAGGAGTAAACATGTTTTTGATTTATTAGCTGATGCCATATAAAGGATAAGTCTCCTTGAAAAGTTGAGGAGGATACTGGTTTTATTTATAATATATACTCAATCATATGAGTGTGTGATATGTCTTTTATAAAGACAAGTTGACATTTTAAAATATGCTTTTAAATAACATAGGTAGATTTATATTATTCTTTTTTGTATGACAATATCTGTGTCTATACATTGCAAAGAGGATAATATTAGTTGAAACAGGAAATGTTTTCTGAGAATGAAATTACAGTTCTGTAAAAAGACTGATTTTATGATCACAGCATTTTCATTTCTAGTTTTTCACTGTTCATTTCTTACACATTGGCAAGCTAATCTTTAGCATCAGCCAAAATTTCACTTGACTATTTATTGTAAATTACTCTAATTGATGTGTGAGAAAACTTTATGATACCCTAATTTTAGTTGGATGAAATAACTGATTTTCATCTGATTCATCTTTTGGTCCCTTAAAATATGTTAATAAATGAGGAAAATCAAGCATAAAATAGCAAAATGCAGTTACTCCTGCTCAGGATTAAAGCAGAATGGAGAGAATTCAAAATATTTCTTTAACTGTTCATCAGCTATTGCTGTATACACTACTTCAGTGAATATGAATATCCCTCATAAAAGTTGTAAAACATTTATGGAATCCACTTAAGAGATGGTATAAATTTTTTATACTGTTAGAATTTCCAAGTTCTTAAAAAAAGTCTTAAATGTTTTATAATGCTGTCAGCTGATTAATTTTCAGACAGGAATATGAAAATTCACTGAAATTTGAAAATCTGAAATTTCACTTTGAAAGTGTCAGTAAATTCCCAGTAGTAACAGTGGCATGCTGATGGTATTCAATTGTTCTTTTCTTTCAATAAAGTTCATATATGGAAATTTAGCTCAATATATCATTTAGTTTATGAGTGATGTTTGTTTTCTAGAAAGTTTTTAAACCTATGAAATTAATTCTGTGAGGTTTATTTAGCAAATTCCTTTCTGGGAGTATGATTAAAGCTGTTGCAACCATTTTTCAACAATATGTATCTCATATAAAGCAAGATATTTGTTTAAGTGTTTATAGACCATATCAGAGTATTTGCATTTTGCTTTTTGGGGAAACTCATTAAAAAAAGTTATTACAACTGAATACATTCTCATTATAAGAGATTCTGCTCTAGCATTTTCTTGGCATAGCATCTCTGAGGAAAGGGAAATATATCCATGAGAGAGTAAAATAATTATATACAAGCCAGTTCATTCATCAAAGAACCATAGCTTAAAAAGTTATATCTTGTTTTTTTCTTTTAAGAAAAGAAGTTTGTTAAGTTTGCCCACACTCTTTCTCTGTGTTTGCAGTCATTATTGGTTTAGTCCCATATTGCATTTCTCATAATAACCACGTGGTCACATGCTTGTTAGATATGTTAGAATGTTCTTTAGTTGATTCTGATCTTTTCTTTTTTATTTTATTCTCTCTCATTTGACCTCCTGTGCTTTTCCTATCTTCCTCTGTCTTTAACTCTAACATTTTGGGGCATGTTTGATGGTGATGCATTTAGAAAAGATTTTCTCAACCTTGGCAATATTGACATGTCAGGCCACATGATTCTTAGTTGTTAGGTCAGGGAAAGGGCTTTTCTGGGCAGTGTAGGCTGTTTACCTTTACCCATTGTTTACCCACACTGTGAGAATCAAAAATATCTTGAGATGCTGCTGAATGTCCCCTGGGGGCCAAAAGTACCCCCAGTTGATGCATTTGTCCCTGGGGGTGCACAGTCTACCATGGTTCAATAGCATTTCTAAACTTTTATTTTTATGGCATATGTTTTGCTGGGATAGATAACTATCCTTAATATGGTCCATAACATGTTTTTCAGTATCATTAAAATTGTATAAACACAGCACTGTTAAAACTTCACTCCATATATGTATAATTGACTTTAAGTCACATAGAAGTAGATAGATGTTTACTGTATATTTACATCAAAATTTTATATTTATAAGAAAATATTTGCTGAGGAAAAGACCTCTGCATCATGAAAGAAATGTCATTTATCTATATAGATGAAATCTTAAACTTGAATTCAAACCTTCTAATATAATTCTTCAGCACTTGAATTATAGAATTTTTAAAAAAATATATGCTTTTGGGTTACTGCAGTGTAATATATAAACATGTATTGTGAGAAGGCCTTAAATCATACCAAACAAACTACTTTCCAGAATAGATCAGTCATCATAAAATCCCAATATGTATGGTTTTTTTCATACATAGCTGCTCAACATTTATCTTCAAATATGTAAATCTGCGTATATTCAGTGTGAATGGAAATAACATAAACTAAAATTTTAAGATTTTATCTAAAATTTTCAAAACTCAGTGATGATATTTTAATAATAAAAATCCTATCCTATATACTATCTAGGAAATGTTTTCAGACATATTTATCTTTGAAAGTTTACCTTTGAAACATTTTGGCACTCCCCTGGAAAAGGGCCAATAACAAAAAGAAAAAATGACCTTCACAATGAAATTTAGACTGTTTAAAATGGTGTTTCCTGTATTTTTAGACTTAATGTTCTTATTTCCGCCCTTAGTATATATTCTTATTTCGTTAATTTCCTGTTGATTTTAAAGGAAATTTGTACTGTAGGCTATTTTAAAAGAATTACTTTAAACTTTTTCCCATATTTAAATCACTTTCTTTACAGAAGCAACACTCAACCATTTTTGAAGTCAAAATTTGAGTGTTTTCAAAATCCAAGCATTATATTAATTTTAATGTATCAAATTGTTGTTTTCAATACACTCATCTTTAAATCTGTACTTTTGGATTCTGTTTTTATAATTTCTGTGTATATTTACCTAGTCCAACTTAAAAGATTTGAAAATGGCAAATCAAATAGGAGGATGGACTTTTTTCTTTGTTTTCAAGCTAATATAAAACACATTGTAGACATCAGTATTATATTTAACACTAATATAAATTCTGACTAAAGTAATAGACTTTCACAAACTTGAGACCAAGTAAGAATTAGTAAAAATAATATTCTAATAAAAATATCTATGCCACTAAGTTTAATGGATATTAAAATCTATGTTCACAGTGTCATGTTATTTAAGTCTTTATTGTGTCACTGGCAATATCTGAGTATCACTTGCATAACTTTAACATTTTTATTCAAATATCAGTCTTAAATATATTTAAAAGGGAAATATATAATGGTCCATATTTTTTTCCAGTACACATTAAAATAAATAATAGAATGGGAAGAGCTACAGAAAAGGTTACACAGGAATCACTTGAAGCCATGTATTATGTCACCTGCCACATTTTGGGAAACATAATTTGAGGGAGATAATCTGTGCTTTATAAAACTTAGCCTTTGATTTGCAGAGGCTTGAGGTTATGGAAGCAAGAATTTTCCAGAACATGACTAAAAATTCTTCTGCTTTGTTATTTTAAAATTTACACACAGTGATTTCTGTGAAATACTAATTATTATAGAATATAACTGAGTCTAATGCATTTGTGTCTTAAAACTCCTTTTTCGGGAGAGGGGAGGCGGTTGGCCTTGGTCATCAGGTGGGGTTATAAAGGAAGTAACAGTATGGCTTTTTTATTTTGTTCTGTTCTCATGACATTAAGTTTAGTATTACCTTAAAGGAGAGAACTGAAACTTATTCCAAGTTGTTTAATTCTAGATTTCAAGAAGAATGACATTAAGAACAGTTTATAATGAGTATAATATTCTTGGTGGTTTATTATATTTCAAATTTGTAGCTGGTCTTTTACCAGACATTTCTTGAGCTGTTTTCTCAGTAATTCTTCTCTTATTAAAAAGGCTGTTATAATCTCAGTGTGTAGAAGGCATACTCTGTTCCCTGGGTAACTGCTGTGATACTGAGCAGTGGTGGTGAGCTACAGTTTTTTTTGACTTTAGTCAGCAGTACAACGTGATCAGGATTGTAAAGCTGTAGGATACTCTCTGAAACACTTACAGCTATTCTGTAGCCATAAAACCATTCTGGTTTTTACTTTCAGTACAGTATTCAATAAACTACATGAGATATTTAATAATTTATTATAATATAGGTTTTGTGTTAGATGGTTTGCCCAACTATTTGCTAATGTAAATGTTTTGAGCATGTGTAAGGTATGCTGCGCTAAGCTACAATGTTAGGTGAAAAGTGAAAGTCGTTAAGTTGTGTCCGACTCTTTGTGACCCCACGGACTTCTCTAGGCCAGAATACTGGAGTGGGTAGCCTTTCCCTTCTCCAGGGGATCTTCCTCACCCAGGGATCGACCCCAGGTCTCCCGCGTCATTGCAAGAGGATTCGTTACCAGCTGAGCCACAAGGGAAGCCCAAGAATACTGGAGTGGGTAGCCCACCACTTCTCCAGTGGATCTTCCCACCCCAGGAATCAAACCTGGGTCTCCTGCATTGCAGGCAGATTCTTTACCAACTTAGCTATCAGGGAAGCCCATTCAATGTTAGGTAGTCATGTGTATTATTTGCATTTTCAATTTGGGATATTTTCAATTTAGAATGAGTTTATTCGGGCATAAGCACATCATCGGTTGAAGAAGACCTATATTCTGTTACATTCTAGGGACTCTGTTTTTGCACACAAAGTTGCAGTTGGCAATGAATGTTTTAGAAGGTTGAATAACCCCTTATTTATGAAGGAATGTTATTTTAATATTTATTCAAACAATATCCTGAAGAATCTCAATGTTTTTGGCACCCACAGGGAAATAATTTCCTTTCCAATAAAGTGAACAGTTAAGGCATTTGTGAGCATGAATTGAATGAAAATATACCACTGAGGAGATAGCTGAAAGTTTTACATGTATGTATATGTGTGTCTGTCTGTGTGTGTACAAAATTAGGGAAAGAGGTTTCTTTTACCATCAGTGCTTCCCAGTGTTTTAAGTCTGCATGTACCCATTAAATGTATTCAGTCCCACTGCATTTTAGAGCCATCTGTGGTCACTTATGATCCTACTGCCAGTTTCCAATTTTTAAGGGGGAAATTCCAATGACGTGGAATCTGGAGATTATTGGGCAACCCAGTCTCTCACTCTTCCATGATTTATTTACCTTCTGTATAGCAAGTTACCGGAGAAGGCAATGACACCCCACTCCAGTACTCTTGCCTGGAAAATCCCATGGACGGAGGAGCCTGGTAGGCTGCAGTCCATGGGGTCGCTAAGAGTCGGACACGACTAAGTGACTTCACTTTCACTTTTCACTTTCATGCATTGGAGAAGGAAATGGCAACCCACTCCAGTGTTCTTGCCTGGAGAATCCCAGGGACGAGGGAGCCTGGTGGGCTGCTGTCTATGGGGTCACACAGAGTCGGACACGACTGAAGTGACTTAGCAGCAGCAGCAGCAGCAGCAAGTTACCAGCAGGAAAAAAAAGCTCACATATTTGCAGATAGAAAGAATATCAAATAATTTATTAATTTGATAATAATCTATTAATTGAGTTATGTGTTTAGGCTCCTGAGTATAATAATCTACTTTTATACTTACTTATATCTTTACCGAAAACTTGTTACTGCAACATACTTACCTTAGCAAAATTTCAGCAAAGAAGTAATTTGTCTTAAACTTAGACCAAAGTGCTAATGACAAAAATAGGAGAGGGGATTTAATTATAAGACATACTAAATTTAAAGTCTGGACCCTCATGCTGCCCATGCACAGCAATGTCTGTGATTACTCGGAGCACTTTTTTTGTATTTAGTCAGGACTAAATGAATAAGTGACTAAGTATCAGCATTATTTAATTCAACAAATTAAATTTGTTGAAGAGTCTCTGATGCCTCTGAATCATTTTCCAGGGGTCATTCTGAAGCTAGACCTGTAACAATAATTCTTTAGTGAACACAGAAAATGTTCTCTCTTCAAGAAGAGTAATATTCAAAGAGTCTTCTTCTAACTAATACATGAGGATATTTTCTTACTCCTTAGATGCCTGTTTAACTAGAATTTAAGACTAAATATAGCAACTTAGAATCCTTTTAAATTTATACCTCTGCTTAATTATTTAACGAATTCCAAAATTGATTTCCTTTAAAAGTGTTTTCTAATTTACTTTTCTAACCTACTGAAGTCAATGGCAAGTATACTGGTGCTAAACAAAGCTACAGCACACTAAAACATATATATGTATTTCCAAAGCTCAGTGCAATAATATATCTCTCTGTATGTCCTTAATGTAGATTATATAGAATCATGTTGGTATTCTCTAATTTGTGAGAACCTGGGGCATTTTCCAGAAATATATGAGGTCATGATTATAGTTGGAGGCTCCTTAGAGGATGCAGTATATTTCCTGATTATATGTTACACTGACAGCTTTGAATACAATGGAGATAGTAGAAGGAAAACAAAATATTTAAGTGTGGATATTGTTACTTCCCGGGTGGTACAGGGGTAAAGAATTGGCCTGCCAATGCTGGAGAGCAAGAGATAGGGATTTGATCCCTGGGTCAGGAAGATCCCCTGAAGTAGGAAATGACTACCCACGCCAGTATTCTTGCTTGGAAAATTTCATGGACAGAGGAGCCTGGCGGGCTACAGTCCATAGGGTTGCAAAGAGTCCGGCACAACTGAGCATGCACACACATTGTTACTCCATGCCTTGTTCAATCTCATATTGTATCTGGCCAAATAGAATTATTTTATTTATTTATTTATTTATTTAATTAGTTTATTTTCTATTTTTTAACTTTACAATATTGTATTTGTTTTGCCATACATTGACATGAATCCGCCATGGGTGTACATGTGTTCCCCTTCCAGAACCCCCCTTCCACCTCCCTCCCCATCCCATCCCTCCGGGTCATCCCGGTGCACCAGCCCCGAGCACCCTGTTTCATGCATTGAACCTGGACTGGCGATTCGTTTCACATATGATAATTTACATGCTTCCATGCCATTCTCCCGTATCATCCCGTCCTCGCCCTCTCCCATAGAGTCCATAATACTGTTCTATTTATCTGTGTCTCTTTGATGTCTCGCATACAGGGTCATCTTTACCAACTGACTGATTATTTTAAATTTGAATTTTTTGTTGTTTCTTTCAGAGATTAATATTTATATGTAGGAGAATCATGTATGGAAAAAAACTCTATAGTTTTCTATACTGAACCAGTATTCCTAATTGACTGTAACTTTTCTAAGTTTTTGAATGCTCCTTTAGAAAATGATGATAATATTATTAACCTTTTTTGAATTTTAAGAGGAATATATAAATATATTGACATTTTATTTTATTGTATTTTATGTTTAAATTTTTGTTAGCTTTCTTTTCATAACTCTTTATTTGGAAATAATTTCAAACGTAGAATAAATTTGCAAGGGTAGTTGAAAGGGTCCCCTCTACCTACAGTAACTTATTGTTAATATTTCATTTGGATCATCATTCATGTTCTCTGTCTCAATGAGTGTGAGTATGTTTGTGTGTATATAATATGTTCACATGTTATGTACATGTGTGGGTATATACATTTTTTTTCATAAAAATGAAAAAATGAGGGTAATGTTTTAAAAAAGCTTTTTTCTGGTAATCTTTCTTATCTCCTTTGTTTTTGAATATTTATGTTCATGATATAAATAAGACATTTTGGTCTGATTTAGGTGATGATAAACAGAGCCTTCTGGTAAATTTGGTTTTCCATTATTAGCCATTTTAATCTTGGTTACAACTTTTTATGCTCAATTTATATGACCACTATGAATATTTGTTGAGCAATGGAGCCAGTATATACCCTTTCTTCTATTCACCTTTGAGGTGTTTTGACTAATGGTTCCAAGCAGGGGATGAAGGAGAGAGTGGTACATGGGAGCATGGTGTTAACTCTCCATAGGGTGATGTTGAATGTTTGGGATAAAACCGCTAGCTAACCTTGTCACTTAGTGCATAGGTATTACTTTCATGTTAAAGGTGGATTTTAGTCTGAAAATTACATACTGAGCACAAATGTTTCTCAACTCTCACTCTTCATAGATCCTAGATTTTCAAATGCTTTGCTACTTATTTTGTTTTGCTAATTATTTCATTATTATTTTTTTATGTACTGCTCCAAGAAACAGATGAATGTGATACCTGTATATGTTCTATAATCTTAAAATACAGTTTTAGAAGGACTGTGTTATTACTCTGTTTGCCATTTCTTGCTGTACTTGAGTAGGCTTTTAATACATGCTGACTGATTTAAATGAAGATGTGCCCCATACAGCTGCTCTGCTTCATTTTTTGTTACCTTATTCCTCAAATCTGTGTTATCAGCAAGGCAGTGTCCTAGATCACCTGATGAGATGCTTGAAGTTTCCAAGTTTCTTGTTTTATATGTTCAATCTATAGTTAATACTTCAGAATGTATAAAATCTATATAAACTTTGAGTTTAATAATATTTTAATAACAGATTTTATAATTGTATACATCTACTATTGAATGACAAACCTAGACAGCAAAGTAAAAAGCAGAGACATCACTTTACTGACAAAGGTCCGTATAGTCAAAGCTATGGTTTTTCCAGTAGTCATGTATGGATGTGAGAGTTGGGACCATAAAGAAGGCTGAACACCAAAGAATCAATGCTTTGGAACTGTGCTGTTGAAAAAGATTCTCGAGAGTCCCTTGGACTGAAAGGAGATCAAATCAGTCACTCCTAAAGGAAATCAACTCTCAATACTCATTGGAAAGACTGATGCTGAGGCTAAAGCTCCAATACTTTGGCCACCTGATACAAAGAGTTCCCTCATTGGAAAAGACCCTGATGCTGGGAAAGATTGAGGGCAGGAGGAGAAGGGTGCAGCAGAGGATAAGATGGTTGGATGGCATCACTGACTCAATGAACATGAGTCATTGGACTTGAGTCTCCTTGAGAAAACTCAGGGAGATCGTGAAGGACAAGGAAGCCTGGCATGCTGCAGTTGATGGGACATGAGTTGGCCACTGAAAAACAACAACTATTGAGTACTCAATGCTTTACCTATATTATCTTTAGTTTTTACTGAAATCTTAAACAAGATTATTGAAATTATCTTTGTTTTAGAGATGAGAAAAAAAAAGCTTAGATGGTTAAAATACTTTGCCTTTTAGATAATAATATATCCCTTGTGGGTTACTGTGAGAATCAAGACACTGTATGTCTGAAGTAGCTCACAGAGAGCCTGACACATAGTAGTCCTTCAATAAGTAAAAGTTTTAATACTTTTGTTGGTTGATGTTATTACTCTTATCAGTGCCAACATATCAGTCAGTGGCATACCTAAGGTTCTGCCTTATCTGAATCTATGGTGTATGTTGACTATATTTGATATCCTTTGAAATACAAATGGAGTGAATACTTGATGCAGTTTTCTTTCTTTCCCTTATGCAGCTGTGTTCTCTATTACTGCAAAGAAGCCAGCTGTTAATGACCTTCTGGAATAAATTTTCATTATTGGCTTTAACTTGCAAAGCAATCTTTTAATGGTCAAGGCTGACACCATATTTCATGCTGATGACACTGTTCCTAGAAGCTCTGCAACAGATGGTGGCTGTTGTGTAGAATCAGCACAGCTCTCCTGAGCTGTGCTGCCAGCTCAGCATAATTCTCCAGATAAACAGTTTGCCTATATAAGGCATCAGTCTGCAGTGGAGAGATTTATCTGTAAAAGCAGAGGGGAAAATAAGAGGATTCTTACTAAAATGGGTTGAGAGGTCTAGCTGAACTCTGTTCTCGGTGTGGCATTCTGTGTCGGAGTTTAAAAGCATATGGCCAGAGACCTATTTCACTGTAGTTCCAGTTAGCAAATAGCCTGGTGTCAGATTCCATATAAACCACAAGTTTACATTTTGCATTGAGACCATTTTTATCCGAGGGCGCTGTGTTTTACAAGTGCTCATATGAAGGCAAGATGCCTGGTGTACAGAACATGCAATTGATGAATGCCTTAGGGAGTAATGAGGGAGATGAGATTTCAGTGCCAACAAAGGACTCTCTGTTTCTCAGAAATTTTCATCATTTTGGACAGGATTATTTGAATCTGGTAATGGATGGACAAGGCCTGCTCTTGCTCTTCTGCTTGTGCCTATAAATTGGGAATCGTTTCTGTGTGATATGTGGAAAGTATTTTTTTGGGATAAAAGAGAAGTGTGTGTGCTTTATTGACGTGCCTTGTGTATTTTTCTGGGACTGGTCAGATGACAAAACTTGCAAGGATTGGATTGAACTGCAGAGGTGATTTACTGTGAAATTAATAGACCTTAGCCTTCAGGGCTCTCTATTTTCCCAGGTTCTTACGAAGACCTTAGATCTTATTCATTTGATCTTATATAAAATTTGCAGTTAAGATGTTTTGTACACAGTCAGGTAAGACTGTGATTTTTTTGCACACCTACTGCCCTCTGTCATAGTTTCCCCAGTGCAAAGTGTGTTGGAGTGGCTGTGGTCAATTCTGGAATCTGGCTGATGGGATGCTGAGTTGGAGATATATTTATTTTGGGCTTAGTGGGATATATCAGTGTGAGACATCTGAAATTGTCATTTTTGGAGGTCAAAGATGATTGAACATTGGCAATGTCATATGGTTACAGGCGGTTGGAAGTTGCTTCAGTGTATAATTAAGTTATTTCTACTGCCCTGGTAAAGAACTGTTTTCCAGGAATCTTCCTTCTGCTCACTGAGCTATATACCCTGTGTGACAAGTACACAGAAAGAGGGCATTTTGTGATACACACGTGTCCTTGGGCACCTGGCACAGAAAACGTGTGGGTGAAGGAGGAACAATGATAAAACTTTGATCAACTCTGATAGAGGAAACTTTGCATTCTTTCTAGTTTTCCCATAGAAAACAATACAAAATCCTTAAAAAATGATGGGGCACCCCTTGAAGTCTATAAGCCAAAGCAAAACAAAACACTGAAAAAAGAAAATATACAGAAACATGTCTAGTAACTCTTTGAAAGCATATGCAATTTTTCTGGATTTTGTGATTTTTGTGGCAACTGTCGAATTATTTGTTTGTGGCATTTTGAAGCTTATTTACTTAAAGGGTTCCTTGGTCTTCATTGTATAAGCTTCAAAGTTCACAGTACTTGGATCTGTACCTAAATTGGAAGCATATGGAATGGGGTTCCGATAGCAAACAGATTTTTTCCCAGAAACCTAGAGATCCTTTCCTGAGAATATTTTTATAAGTTCTTAAATTGGAGCTCAAGCATAGTGACGTAATTGCTTTCCTTTCAGAGGAAAAAAGGTGTGTAATAGGATGAAAATAGATTATAAGCATGATACTAGAGTGTATAAGGTGATGTTTCTAGGGTTAGGATTAGAGTAAATTTTAAAAACCATAGCAACTCAAAATCTATTTCAATTCATCTCTATCTTTTCTTCACCTTGTTTATTACCATCTTCCCTTTCAGGAAAATAAGGACAGATAAGGATCATCAGTGAATGAGATTTTTTAGTTAATGAAACTGGGTGTGTATGAAAGACCTTCTCTCAGGCTGTCTTCTAGTGTTTTTCCACTGTCTCCTAATGATATGGTAGCCTGACAGCTTTTTTTTTTTTTTCTTTTTCTTCAAAGGTGGCCTGGGAGGTACTGCTAGAATCAGCAAATAAATTGTTTGTTAATAAATTCTCCATAAACATGAATTCTTCAGTGTTCACAAGTAAAACAGCTGTTTGCTCTTCTGCCCCATTGTTTTGTCTTCTCAATTTTACCAACTTTGAGGAATCTGGGAACCTGTAACCAAAGAAGCAATACTCTTCTTACTGCTGCATACAACTCCCCAAATGTCACGAATAATTTAGAAAACTAAAGATCACAGATCAACTCATCATAAATTGCCTGTAAAGCATCTAGGTTGAGGGGAATCCTCAGTATAGTGCCCACCCATGATCCCCACCTCCTTTCTTTTATATTTCCCTATCTTGGTGAATATGCAACCAACCTTAAGTTCTGTAAGGCAGAGTGTGAGGCATGCAAGACACCTCATTACTTATTTGCCATATTATGCTCATGTAAGCCTCCTTAGTCTCTCCAGTGGTGACCTCTATGGCTCCTGACTCTTTCTGACCCACTGTCAAAGGAGTTCTTTTTAAGGAAACGTTGTTTATATAGCATATTTAAAAGCGTTATACAAAGGACAGTCACCATTGCATCATATATATTCATCGAACAGGTAATGGTTGAGTGCTAGGGAGAACTGCCGTGAAGTGGTGGGCTGGACATCTTCAGATGTCTCTTCCAGGTCCCTTCTCAACCTGTGTCTATTATACTCTCTTCCTTGAGAGACAAATCAATATTAACCATATTGATAGTCTCCTGGGAAGAGATATGAGGGAGACAGAAGTGTGAGCTCTCATTATTTATTCTTTTAGCTCTTTTTCTGCAGGTGGCCTTAACTTGACTGCTGTTCCCCTCCAATTATCAGTGTTTCTCTCAGAGCTGTCCTCTCTGTTGGACTCTTTCTGGTTTTCGGTATCTTTCCTCTCTCTTGTCCCTTCAGGGTTGTGTGTGACAGTAGACCAATATTACAACCGTTGAGGTTATTCATTATCCCTTTTGGTTTTCTGACATCCTTCCACCTCTTGTAAATAGTCCTTTATTAAACTCTCCAGGGGCTTCTCTGGTGGCTCAGATGGTAAAGAATCTGCCTGCAATGCAGGAGACCCAAGTTTGATCCCTGGGTAGGGAAGATCACCTGGAGAATGGAATGGCTACTCACTCCAATATTCTTGCCCAGAGAATTCTATGGACAGAGGAGCCTGGTGGCCAACAGTCCATGGGGTCGCAGAGAGTCAGAGAGTCAGACACGACTGAGTGACTAACACTTTCACTTTTCAAACTCTTTATCAATTATCTTAATTTAGTCTGGTACTCATTTCCTTCGAGACCTGACTGATACAGATGTTAATCTAGGAATACCTCTGTGGTGCTTTGAGGTTATCTGATATATGAAGTAGATGAGGAAAAAAAAAATCATGCTGGGAAAGAACTTTCTGCATGGAAAAACTCTTTTCCAAGAAAATTAGAAGGACAGCAAGGTAGACTGGATGGCTGGAATGAAGTAGGCAAATTGGAGAGAAGTAAGAAGTTAAATCAGAGTGGTAGCAGAATGAGGTGCGAAGACCACCAAATGCCTTATAGGGTTTATTTTCATCATGAGAGTGAAGTCATTGGATGTGATGACTGGTTTATCATGTGTCACTCAGACTACTACTTGGAGAATAGACTGGGGGCAAAGGTAGAAGCAGGGAGGCCAGTTAAAAAGGCTGTTGAGAAAGTCGATGGTAATTGCAGCAGCAGAAGTAGTGATAAATGGTGGGATTTTGGATATATTTTGGAAAATGGGGAAAAGATTTGCTCATGGTTAAAGAAGGAGTCCAGATGAAAATTTGGCACTTAGATGGATGGACCTGTCATTTCTGATATGGAGATGACTGCTGGAGGAAGAGTCAGTCTCCAACAGTCATATGGATATCCTTCATATCCATATGAAGTGGATATTTTGAGTGAGAGTGGTTCACAGGAAATGTGTCTAGGATAGCAATACAAATTCAGGAGTCATCAACACACAGATGATATTTAAGCTGAAATTTCCTAGGCTGTTGATGCTCAAACTTTTGATTTACCTACTTATAAATATAATTTTCATTGTAAATTATGGTGGTTGGGTCAGCAAACTCTAAGAACAATGTTATTAGAATTAGACTATATGGCTTCCCCAGTGGCTCAGAGATAAAGAATCCACCTGTAATGTAATGCCAGGAGTCCTGGAGATGCTAGTTCAATCCCTGGATCAGAAAGATTCCCTGGTGGAAGAAGTTGTAACCCATTCCTATATTCTTGCCTGGAAAATCCCATAGACAGAGAAGCCTGGTGGGTTACAATCCATGGGGTGATAAAAGAGTTGGACATGACTTAGAGACTAAACAGCATTTTACAAGAAATGAAGAACTTGCATATTCTATAATTAACATGCATACAACATAAGCACCTAAAAATGAGGATATCTATTAAAATACTGACATGTACATGCAAACTCAGACATTTAAGTGTGTCTAACACAAAGACTATGTTTGAAAATATTATTTGCCTTTTTGGAAGGCATTTTTATTTAAATGTCAGAAAGTGAGAGTAATCACTGATTTTCCTGCCAAACAAGGGAAGTAATTATGACTCCAAGAAGAACATAAGGAGCATTATTGCAGCTAACTTTGAAATGTCAGTCAACTTTTAAAATGCAATTATTTTAAGCCATTTGTTTACAAAACAACACCTCTATTTGTATACAGTTTCAAATACTTGACCCTTTTTTGATTCATCGCTAACTTTTTAGGATTTTGAATAAAAGGCCATTTGCAGTGGTCAAGAAATCTTTACCATCTAAAGCACTAGACTAGGAATGAGATGTGTCAGTGTCAAGGGAAATTATTTTGCCACCAACTAGCTATGTGAATATGTAACAAAACCTCTCTAGGTCTCAGGTTCCTTGTTTGAAAGTTAAAAGATTAATTTAGATTACTGATATTTCCTTAGTTCCACAGACTATCCCCTGGCTCAGCCCCCAGACTGGTCAGGATGGGCCAACTATGCCAGAAATGCCTGGGTCTCTCACTCTTTCAACCAGAGCCTTTACATTTTATTTGCTCTGTGTTAGAGAAGGAAATAGCAACCCACTCCAGTATTCTTGCCTGGAGAATCCCAGGGACAGAGGAGCCTGGTGGGCTGCCATCTATGGGGTCGCACAGAGTCGGACATGACCGATCGACTTAGCAGCAGCAGCAGAGCTACCAAGGAAGACATTTTCAATGTATTCATCACCAGTTTACAGTCTTAGAAAACCAGTTAATTGCTAATCTTTACTAGGAAAACAATTCTTTTAATTAGTTACGAGCAAAGCTTTGTCAGCTTTGAGAACTGCCTTCCCTCTAAACCACTGCCCCCAAAACATACCCTTCAGTTCCATAACTCTTCCCAGGTAACTATTCTTTTTTGCTTCTGAAGTATACTTAAACCTTTAACATTCTTTAATTATAGAGTCTTAATAAAGTCTTAAAGTTGAGAAAGACCTTAGAAATGATCTCTTTCAACTTTTTTCCTGGTACAGATTGACTACCACATCTTTGAGACTAGTTATTCAAAATCTATTTGCAGAGTACCAGGGGCTCATCAACTGAGATGGCAACCCATTCTGTTTACAGTAGCTCGTCATATGCTTTCTTATGTGCAGCCAAAATAAATACCATTGAAACCTTCACTTTTCTGTCATTTAACATAGGGATTTGAAAACCCTATCTGTGGTTAGTGGCTCTCAAAGTTGACTATATACAGAATCACTTACAGGGTTATGATGAATATTCTAGGGCTCTCTATTCAAAGATTGTTTCAATCAATCAAGAGATGCAGTTCAGCAATCCAAATTTTCAATAAACATTTCCTTTGAGTATAGTTATAGATCATTACTATAACTCATCACAGAAGACTGTGAATTTTACACATTTATAAAATAGTTTGTATGATTCCATTGTTGTATGTAATAGCATCTGCTTGTATTAAAAAGATGTAGAAGGCAATGGCACCCCACTCCAGTACTCTTGCCTGGAAAATCTCATGGATGGAGGAACCTGGTAGGCTTAAGTCCATGGGGTTGCAAAGAGTCGGACACGACTGAGCGACTTCAGTTTCACTTTTCACTTTCATGCACTGGAGAAGGAAATGGCAACCCACTCCAGTGTTCTTGCCTGGAGAATCCCAGGGACGGGGGATCCTGATGGGCTGCCGTCTATGGGGTCACACAGAGTCGGACATGACTGAAGTGACTTAGCAGCAGCATATTAAAAAGATCAATTTAAAAGGATGTCTCCCAAATGTTATCAGTGGTTGTTTATTTCTATATGTTGAGATTATGGACAGCTTTATTTTTGCAATGATTATGTATTGCTTCTATCATTAAAAATGATGTTTTAATTAGTGTTTTATCATCCCCAGAACTTATCATAAGGGCTTCCCTGGTGGCTCAGCTGGTAAAGAACCTGCCTGCAATGCAGGAGACCTGGGTTTGATCCCTGGATAGGGAAGATCCCCTTTAGAAGGGAACGGCTACCCACTCTAGTATTCTAGCTTGGAAAATTCCATGGACCGTATACTCCATGGGGTCACAAAGAGTCAGAAAGGACTTTCACTTCACTTCACTTATCATAAAGGTGATTTTATAGAACTTGGAGACTGGCAAGGATAAAAGAAACCCATCTAATATGGCGGTGTTATTGCTGCTGAGTCCTTTCAGGGCACATTAGAGTCAGGGTCCTTGGGGAAAAAAAACGACTCTCTTGATCTGCTCTAAAGGGAGTGTTATTGAGCAAGGCTTTCTGTGCCTGCGGCACAGAAAGTCAAACTCTGACAGCAGATATTTGCGGCAAAGTCAGGATTTATTTGCAGGGTGCCAAGCAGGGAGAATGGGCAACTCATACTCAAAAGACCCAAACTCCTCGATGTTTTTCAGGCAAGGGTTTTTAAACTTGTTGTTAGGGGAAAGGGTCATAGGATGTGTGATCAGGTCCTGGACTTTGTTCTAATTGGTTGGTGGTGAGATAGCAGGGTACAGTTTCGGGAATCTCAACCTTCTGGTTCAAAACAGTCTGAGGTCTATGTGCTTGTGGTCAGCATTATAGTCACCACCCTCCACCTGAGTGGAAATCTTAGTTTCTACAGAACAACTCAAAGATATTCATCAGATTACTATCAATATCCCTTCAGGAGGAACAAGGAGTCCTGTGACTTGTCCTAATCATTAACTGCTCAGGTCTGCTCTTTGGAATTCAGGGAAGCCTAAAAGACTGAAGTCTTTTTCTCTGCAAACAAGGAACAGGGTATTATTGAGGGGCCTTTCATAGGTTCTTCTTGGTTTCAATCCTCCTTTTCTTTAGTACTCCTCAACCTGAGGGGAACAGAAGTGGGACAAGAAAAGGAATAAAGTTTTGGGTAGAGAGTAATCATAAACTCAGTAAGAGAACTCAGTTTAAGGGAGACTCCATTTCAGGAGAATGAGGGTCAGCATTGGCAGTCATCTCATCACTCAGCCCAAGGCCAGTTTATCATCATCTGTTTGTTCTTTCAACAAATATTTATGGGGATTTTCCTGGTGGTCCAGTGGCTAAGACTTGAAGCTCACAATGCAGGGGGACCTGGGTTTGATCCCTAGTCAGGGAACTAGATCCCACATGCTGCAACTGAGACCCAGTGCAGCCAAATAAATAAGTGAATAAATACATTTAAAAAATTATGTTCATAGGATATATGCCACTCAGTCAGACTATAGAGGAACACTTGTGTACCAAATTCCTACCATAGCAGAGGAAGCAAAGGTGGCATAGAAAACAGAGGAATTGTTTTTCCTTGGGAAGCTCTGAGGTAGTTTCACTGAAGAGTGGTTGAATAAAGTAAACCTTGAAAAATGAGGAGCAGTCTTATCTAAGCTGATGAAGTGAGGGTGGAGGTTTTTCCTTGAGAAGGAAATATACAAAACACATGGAAGTGTAACACAAATACAAAGCCCATGGAAGTGTAACCTCTTGTGTTATAAATGGGGAACCGTAAATAATTTGATATGGCTAGAGGGCTGCGTGCCCTTGAGAAAACTGCAAGAGGCAATTTTAACAGGTAAGCAGGAGCCATTCTTGGAGCATCTTATATGCCATTTTAAAGAATTTGGGAGTTAGGTGAGTAACTTGATCAGCTTTATAATGTAGCAGATAGATTGGAGAGCAGGGATGGGGGTAGTGGCTGGAGAGGGCAAGACTGTTCTGGTACTAAGAAAAAGTCCTAGAGGCCAGAGTTATTAAAGGGTTGAAATTAACAATATCTGACTAGTTGGTTGTGGGGGCTAACTAACCACAGAGGGAGGAGTCTGGTGTGACTCAGTTTCTTGTAAGTTTCAGGGTGGATTAGATTCTAGTACCATTTTTGCATGGCAGAAGATAGGTTATCAGTCACACAAGTTGTTTTCAATTTAAACTGTCACTCCTCTCCCATGGTATGGAGTGAGAAAAAAATTACATGGCATATATAGAAGAAAGCAAAATTTGGGACGTTGTTTTTCATGTGCCTGTCCCTACATTTAATTTCAGCATTTCTCTGTCTCAGAAGCTTATTGTGACCTAGGAAATTTTTATTGTATACAATTTAATAACTTTCCATTTATGTAACCCTCTTTGTCTATGTGAATCTAGAGATAACTGTGAGAGAGCTATACCTTTTGGAAAAATCAGAAAGTCACACCAAGAATGAACTATTTGGAATGGGGGGATGTCAGAAAGCAAAGTTAAGTTTTGTGAAATTTGTTAGATATGCGGTGATGGCAGATAATTTTAGTATCTAGTCAGATGTTGTACTTAAATGAGTAGAATCCATCCATATTTACCAGATAAGGATATGCATATGACCTCTGTGGGTCATTCTGCTGCTGAAAACTTGATTTAGATAATTTTGCATAAAGGTTAAGACTCTTAGACTAAATGAGCTTAAGTGGTTTTTCTGTGTGTCAGTGGTAGCTACTAACGCAATGCATCTAGTCTGTTGATTTGCAAAAGTAATCTTCTTGTACCTAGACTGAGAAACAGAAACTGCTGACGGATGCCCTGTATCGCTAAAGCGAATTTATTGTACATTTCCATTGTACATTTACTTTTATGAAAAAAATTAAGGTACAGAAATGGAACTAAAATATAGTTTATTGACTTTCTTCCACTACAATTTAATGAGTATCCTTCCATATTTATATGTGTTTCATTGATTGAAAAAAAAATTCACCACCTAAAAGTTGAGAATTATATTTTATTCAGGGGGACTTGCTGAGAACTTAAGCCTGGGAGGCAGCCTCTCAGATAGCTCTGAGGGACTGCTCTGAAGAAGTGAGGGAGGAGCTGGGATATATAGAAGGTCAAACAAGCAATTAAAAAACCAGCGAGTCGAACATCAAAAGATTACTGCTAATTAAAGAAAACCAGACATGCCAAGTCAATAAATTTAGTGCTTTTCTTTAAATATGTATGGGAAGATGCAGGAGTCTGGGCTCAAAGAAGTCATTTTCTTTATATGCACCTTAACTATCTGGGGCCAGGATCCTATTTTTCTCCATCCTGAGCCCTGTTGGGATACACAGTTGGGGCCGCTGCAGTGGGTGATGGCCGAAACATCCTTTGTTTACTGTTATGGCCAGTGGTGTTTTTTGCCCACAGTTTTTATAAATACCTCCTCACTATTTATTTTACTGTTTATTAAGTGTATTATTCAAATGATATGAGATGATAGAGATAAAAGATCCATGCAAAATATGTGATTTGGTCTTGATAGTCAGAAGTATTCTGGCTGTTCAGTCAGGTGATGATATTTAGGGCCAAAATGCTTACCTGTTACTAAAAAAAAATTAGTAATTGGTTTAGGTGAAGGCACGATTAAGGGAATAATAATTATGTATGGCATCTCTTAACCTTTTAACTTTTTTAATCATCCCAAGCACCTAGTTACCTTAGTTTAGCTTAATAAAAACAGTTGATTGAGGAACATTAAAAAAAATAAGATAACCCTTTTTTTTCAGTGTCTGGTTAAAGTAGAGCTACCTCTGTATTCCTTGGAGAGGAGAGAAGGGGCTTTATGTTAGAAGAGCTGTGGAAGACTTGCATTCCTCCCCACCCCCCCAAACAACAGCTAATATCCCTCTGGCTTGAATTTTAATGACTGCACATCACTCTTTGAATGTTATTGAGAGCTCTGCCCTCAAGCCTATAAACAGCAGTTTGAAACCAGAAGGTTCTCTGAGACCTTTCTTCAAGACCAGCTGCAATTATGATGTGACCACTCATTGTTCTGGAAAAAAGCAGCTTATTTAACCCATTTAGCCACTCTGTGGACTGTCCCCCTATACAAAGCTGTTTCTGTCCCACATGGGCAGGGACTCCAGGCCCAGCTGTGGGCCGGCTGAATTAATCAAAGGATACTTAGCCCACATTCCCTAAAGACTAGCAGATTTCTATGTGGACTCCGTTCTAACAGCGTGACCTTCTGGCCTTTGACATGACAGCTGGAGATCAGAGACCTGTTTGACAGGACAGCTTAGGAAGAATGTTCTCAAAGGTTTATTGGTGAGAACTGTGGATCTACATGTCCTGTGCCTTGTCTGAATTTGTAATTAACATTTTCAAGCACCTGGAATTTAATAAGCACTGAATGTGGTGCTGACTTTTGTTTTGCTTAGTCTCAATAATACTTTACCAGATACTTGTGTTATTTCTGGTCTACAGAGACAGAAACAGCCTGCGAGGATATAGTTGTCTGACAATTTAGGAAGACTAGTGGGTTTTATCTCTGGCTGCATATTGGGTTTACCTGAAAAGCTGTTTTAACTATATATTCCTAGGTTTAGGGCAGATGAGTTAGAATAGACTCCCTGGAGGTGCCATTTTAAAAATAAACAAAACACCTTCCCAGATGATTCTAATTTGCAGCAAGAGTTGTGAACCTTTGTCCTAATTTGCCTGACACTCATCCTTTACCAAGGCTTCCTAGGCAGCACTGGTGGTAAAGAATCTGCCTGCCAATTCAGGAGACTCTAGAGATGTGGGTTAGATCCCTGGGTCAGGAAGATTCCCTTAGAAGAGGAAATGATAACTCACTCCAGGATTCTTGCCTGGAGAATCCCATGGACAGAGGAGCCAGGTGGGCTACAGTCCATGGGGTCACAAGGAGTTGGACATGACTAAGCGACTGAGCATGAGTAGAAGCGTCCGTTATCAAATCCTGATCCTGCATCAGCCACATATACTTGAGTTAGAAACTTGTTAGAAACCCAGACTATCAGTACTTTCCCCAACCTGATGTATCAGAATCTGAATTTTTAAAAAATCCCTAGGGAACTTCCTATTTGTATCATCTTTGAAACTTTTCCATAAATCTAACATTCTTCTAAAATTAAAAGTGTTTATTAGGAAAAAAGAAAATCATGTTTGGGATACAAAGATCAAAACCTTCCCTCCAGTACCTCAGTCCAGCAAGAGAGAAGCTTATTAAAAGGCAATTTGCTAAGAGCTATAATGGAAGTAATGTAGAAAGTACTGTCACTTTATGGAAGGAAATGAAAAATGCTCTGTGGAGGAATTAAAGAGAAAATTGCCCAGCTCATCTTGTGAGGTGTGGGCGAGGAGGTTTCTCCCCACTACCTTCAGCATTGGGTTGGAATTTTGGGGGAGTTATGGCTTTGACAGCTGGAACACAAGGCCTCTTGCCATTGTGTCATGTGCTCCACCATGCCCTCTGCCCCTGGGGCAGTGAGCATCTCTGCTGTTGCCACATTTCTGAGGGTGAGTTCCATGGAAGGAAGGCTGCCAGTTTCCTTTGCCTTCATATCCCCTGCCCTGGGGCACTGGATCCCAGGCCTCCTCATCTGGCTCAGGCAGAGCACCAGCCACCTCATAAACACCTTTTCAGCCAGAGTCCCAAGGGTGTTGCTTCATTTACCTGGGTTTCAGAATGAAGATGATGCAGAGGAGAGCCACAGCTGACTCTGATAATCTTGTTGCAAGAGTGAGAAAACATCCATTGTGAGATCAAACCCTGAGCCTTCAGAGTGGGAGTACTGACTCCAAGACCCTAGACTACCAGAGAACTAACCCTCGGGAGTATCAAATAGTGAGAACTCAAACAAAGGAAATCTCTTGAATGCAAGAGGTATCACCCAACCACCAGTAGCACCCTGTGCAGGATGCCTCATCTAAACAAAAAACAAAGCGAAAATACAAACCCAATCAACAGCAGACAGGATTACCACCTCACTCAGCCTTCATCAGAGGAAAAACAAACAAACAAACACTCAACACAAATCTCACAAATCTTACACAAACCACTGGACCAGCCTTAGAAGGGCAGAAACCAAAAGGAAGAAAGAATTCAACCCTGAAGCCTAGGAAAAGGAGACCTCAAAAACAATAAGTTAAAAAAAAAATAACAATGAAAAGGCAGAGAAATACTACATAAATGAAGGAACAAACTAGAAACACAGAAGTCCAAATAAATGAAGAGGAAATAGGAAAACAACCTGAAAAAGAATTCAGAATAATGATAGTAAAGATGATCAAAAATCTTGAAAAAAAATGGAGAAAATGCAAGAATCAAAGACCTAGAAGAATTAAAGAATAAACATACAGAGACAAACAACACAATTACTGAAATTAAAAATACTGTAGAAGGAATCAATAGCAGAATATCTGAAGCAGAAGAACAAATCAATGAGCTGGAAGATAAAATGGAAATAACTTCTGAAAAGCAGAATAAAGTAAAAAGAATGAAAAGAACTGAGGATAGTCTCAGAGACCTCTGGGACAATATCAAATGCACCAACAATTGAATATAGGGGTCCCAGAAGAAGAAGAGAAAATGAAAGGGTATGAGAAAATTTTTGAAGAGACTATAGTTGAAAATTTCTTCAACATGGAAAAGGAAATAGTCAGTCAAGTCCAAGAAGCACAGAGAATCCCATACAGTATAAAACCAAGGAGAAACGTGCCAAGACACATGTTAATCACACTAACAAAGACTAAACACAAAGAAAGAACATTCAAAGCAACAAGGGAGAAGCAACAAGTAACATACAAGGCAAACTCCATATGCTTAACAGCTGATCTTTCAGCAGAAACTCTGCAGGCCTGAAGGGAATGGCAGGATATATTTAAAGTACTGAAAGTGAAAAAATCTACAGCCAAGATTACTATACCTGGCAAGGATCTCATTCAAAATTGATGGAGAAATAAAAAGCCTTTCAGACAAGCAAAAGTTAAGAGAATTCAGTACCACCAAACCAGCTTTACAACACATGTTAAAGGGACTTATGTAGTCCAGAAATACAAGAGAAGAAAAAAGATCTACAAAATCAACCCCAAACAATTAAGAAAATGGCAATAGGAAGATATATATCAATAATTACATTAAATGTAAATGGATTAAATGCTCCAACCAAAAGACAGGCTGTCTGAATGGATACAAAAACAAGATCCATATATATGCTGTCTATAAGAAACCCACTTCAAACCTAAATGCACATATAGACTGAAAGTGAGAGGATGGAAAAATATATTCCATGCTAATGGGAAGCAAAAAAAATGCCGGAGTAGCTATCCTCATACAGACAAAATAGACCTTAAAATAAAGAAGATTACAAGAGATAAGGAAGGACACTACATAATGATCCAGGGATTAATCCAAGAGGAAGACATAACAATTGTAAATATCTATGCACCCAACATAGGAACACCTCAGTACATAAGACAAACACTTACAGACATAAAAGGAGAAATTGACAGTAACACAGTAATAGTAGGAGACTTTAATTCCTCACTCACACCAATGGACAGATCATCAAAACAGAAAATTAATAAGGAAACACAAGTCTTAAACGATACGTTAGATGAGATAGATCTCATTGACATCTTCAGGACATCCTATCCAAATGCCGAAGAATACACTTTCTTCTCAAATGCACACGGAACGTTCTCCAGGATAGAAAACATACTGGGTCACAAATCAAACCTCAGTAAATTTAAGAAAATTGGAATCATATCAAGCATCTTCTCCGATCACAATGCTATGAGACTAGATATCAATTACAAGAATAAAATTGTAAGGAACACAGACACATGGAGATTAAACAACACATTTCTTAAATAACCAGGTTACTGAAGAAATCAAAAGGGAAATCAAAACATTTCTAGAAACAAATGACAATGAAAACAATTCAAAACCTACGAGAAGCAGCAAAACCAGTTCTAAGAGGGAAGTTTATAGCAACACAGCCCTACCTCAAGAAACAAGAAAAACATCAAATAGACAACCTAACTTTACACCTAAAACAACTGGAAAAAGAACAAAAAAATCCCAAAATTAGTAGAAGGCAAGAAATCATAAAGATCCGAGCAGAAATAAAAAAAAAGAAATGAAAGAAACAATAGTAAAGATTAATAAAACTGAAAGCTAGTACTTTGAGAAGATAAAGTTGACAAGCATTTAGCCAGACTCATCAAGAAAAAAAGAAGGAAGAATTAAATCCACAAAATTAGAAATGAAAACGGAGAGGTTTCAACACACAATGCAGAAATACAAAGGATTATAAGAGACTATTATGAACAACTACATGGCAATAAAATGGATAACCTGGAAGAAATGGACAGATTCTTAGAAAAGTTCAATCTTTCAAGATTGAACCAGGAATAAGTAGAAATTATGAACAACACAATTGCAAGTACTGAAATTGAAGCTGTAGTCAAAAATCTCCCCCCCAAAACAAAAGCCCAGGACCAGATGACTTCCTGGAAGTCATCTGAGGATTTGCATTTGAGAAGAAAGAGAATTCTGTCAAACATTTAGAGAAGAGCTAATGCCTATCCTTCTAAAACTCTTTCAAAAACTTGCAGAGGAAGGAACACTTCCAAACTCATGCTACGAGGCCACCATTACCCTGATACCAAAACCAGACAAAGACAACACAAAAAAAGAAAACTATAGGCCAATATCACTGATGAATGTAGATGCAAAAATCCTCAACAAAATTTTAGCAAACAGAATTCAGCAATACATCAAAAAGCTCATATACCATGATCAAGTTGGGTTTATTCTAGGAATGCAAGGATTCTTCAATATATGCAAATCAATCAAAGTGATACACCATATTGAAAGATAAAAACCATATTATCATCTCAATAGATGCAGAAAAAGCCTTTGACAAAATTCAGCACCCATTTATGATTAAAATTCTTCAAATAATGGGCATAGAAGGAACCTACCTCAACATAGTAAAGGCCATATATGATGAGCCTACAGCAAACATTATTCTCAATGGTGAAAAACTGAAAGCGTTCCCCCTAAGATCAGGAACAAGACAAGGAAAGTCCACTTTCCCCAATATTATTCAACATAGTTTTGGAAGTCCTAGCTACAGCAATCAGAAGAAAAAGAAATAAAAGGAATCCAGATCAGAAAAGAAGAAGTAAAGCTTTCACTGTTTGCAGATGACATGATCTTGTACTCAGAAAACCCTAAAGATAGTATCAGAAAATGACGAGAGCTAAGCAGTGAATTTAGTAAAGTTGCAGGATACAAGATCAATACACAGAAATCACTTGCATTTATATACTAACAATGAAAAATCAGAAAAAGAAATTAAGGAATCAATCCCATTCACCATTGCAACAAAAAGAATTAAATAGGAACAAACTTACCTAAGGAGTCAAAAGAACTGTACACAGAAAATTATAAGACACTAATAAAGAAATCAAAGATGACATAAATAGATGGAGAGATATTCCCTGTTCCTGGGTAGGAAGAATCAATATTGTTTAAATGACTATACTACCAAACTCAATCTACAGATTTAATGTGATCCCTATCAAATTACCAATGGCATTTTTCACAGAACTCAAAAAATTTCACAATTCATATGGAAACACAAAAGACCCTGAATAGCCAAAGCAGCCTTGAGAAAGAAGAATGGAGCTGGAGGAATCAACCTTCGTGACTTCTGATTATACTGCAAAGCTTCAGTCGTCAAGACAGCATGCGACTAGCACGAAAACAGAAATGTAGACCAATAGAACAAGATAGAAAGCCCAGAAATAAACCCATGCACCTATGGGTACCTTATTTTTGACAAAGGAGGCAAGAATATACAGTGGGGCAAACACAGCCTCTTCAATAAATGGTGCTGGGAAAACTGGACAGCTACCTGTAAAAGAGTGAAATTAGAACATTAACATCATACACAAAGATAAACTCAAAATGGATTAAAGACCTAAATGTAAGAGCAGAAACTATAAAACTCTTAGAGGAAAACATAGGCAGAACACTTGATGACATAAAGTCAAACAAGATCCCCTATTACCCACCTCCTAGGGTAATGGAAATAAAAACAAAAGTAAACAAGTGGGACCTGATTAAACTTAAAAGCTTTTGCACAGCAAAGGAAACAGCAAGGTGAAAAGACATTCCTCAGAATGGGAGAGAATAATAGCAAATGAAACTGACAAAGGATTAACTTCCAAAATATATAAGCAGCACATATAACTCAATGCCAGAAAAACAAACAACCCAACCAAAAAGTGGGAAAAAGACCTAAACAGACATTTCTCCAAAGAAGACATAGAGATGGCTTACAAACATATAAAAAGATGCTCAATATCGCTCATTATTAGAGAAATGCAAATCAAAACTACAATGAGATATCACCTCCCACTGGTCAGAATGGCCCTCATCAAAAAGTCTACAAACAATAAATGCTCAAGGGGGTGTGGAGAAAAGGGAACACTCTTGCACTGTTGGTGGGAATGTAAATTGATACAGCCACTATGGAAGATGGTATGGAGATTCCTTAAAAACACTAGGAATAAAACCACCATATGACCCAGCAATCCCACTACCAAGCATATACCCTGGGGAAATAAAAATTGAAAAAGACACATGTATTCCATTGTTCATTCCAGCACTATTTACAATAGCTAGAACATGGAAGCAACCTAGGTGTCCACAGACAGATGAATGGATAAAGAAGTTGTGGTACATATACACAGTGGAATGTTACTCAGCCACAAAAGGGAACACATTTGAGTCAGTTCTAATGTGGTGGATGAAAACCTAGAAGCTAAAGATAAATATCATATTCTAACACATATATATGGAATCTACAAGAATGGTAGTGAAGAACTTTACAGGGCAGCAATAGAGAAACAGACATAAAGGATAGACTTATGGACAAGGGGAGAGGGGAGGAGAGGATGAGATGTATGGAAAGAATAACATGGAAACTTACATTACCATATGTAAAATAGAGAGCCAATGGGAATTTGCTGCATGGCTCAGGAAACTCAAACAGGGGTTCTGCATCAAGCTAGAGGGGTGGGGTGGGGAGGGAGATGGGATGGAGGTTCAAAAGGGAAGGGATATATGTATACCTATCACTGATTCATGTTAAGGTTTGACAGAAAACAACAAAATTCCGTAAAGCGATTATCCTTCAATAAATAAATAAATAAAAGAAGAAAGACAATTGCCCAAGAAAGGTAACTTGAAGACATTCTGAGCACAGAGAAGGACACAAAGGACAATTCCTTTAAGAAAATTCCCTAATATGAAGGGAGTTTTAGAAAGAAACATAAAATTGGGCTTTGATGAAAATACAATGTTGAAAACACTGGTATATATTTTAAAAAAGATAATGCCAAACCCCAAACTGAAGATTAGTGCCAGACTGGAGATAATCTAATAATTAAAGGAAGACCTTCTTTCTCTCTTTTTTTTAGGAAAGCAAAGCAATTAAGGACAATTAACCATTTGTAACTAAATTAGGGCTCCTGAAGAGGATTAGGGACAGAATTTTTTGGAAGTTCTCTCTTTTGGAAATTGTTGTGACCCTACTCTCTGGCATTTGTTGGTTTCTTTGAGGTGCTATGTTTAATTTATCAGGGCCTTTGAAACTGCTTGTTTTCTCTGCTGGGCAGGCTGACCTCTTCTTCTTCTTCTTCTTTTTTTTTTTTTTAATTTTTATTGGCATATGGTTGCTTTACAATGATATGTTATTTTCTGCTGTACAGCAAGGTGAATCAGCCATATGTATATGTATATCCCCTCGTTTTTTTGGATTTCCTTCCCATTTATGACTCCTTATTCTACCCATGGCTAAGTCCTCCTCTTCCTTAACTGACATTCTGCCCAGAACTGCTTCATCCAATTTACACCCTAGGTTGGGTACCATTCTTCTGGATTCCTATAACATCCTATATATGTCACATTATTGTCAATTTTCTTTTTGTCTGTTTATCTCATGAAACATTAAGTACCTTGAAGGCAGGGGTTTTCCAATGGCTTCTGTGTCTGCAGAACTTCTCAAAGTGCTTGACTCAAGAAATTCTTAGAAATAAATGAAAAATGAAAGCAATAGCCTATCTTTGCCCATAGCTGACAGTGTCAAGATGGTCTTCGAGATGGCAATAATGGATTACAAGGCCCTTACATTGATAGCTGGGGAGAAATTTAGAGACTTCAACCTGTATATAACACATGGCTGGCATATAGAAGATTCCCAATAAATTTTAGGTGAGGGAAAGAATGAACATTCTCATTTAATATACAAAGGATGTGACGCAGATTATGTTAAGGATGTCTCTCTTAGCATATTGTTAGGCTAATATAAACTCAGACATGGATCATTACTCATAACGTAGCAATCATTTTTATGACCTCTAATTTTTAAAAATTTTTTTTGAAATATAGTTGATTTACAATGTTGTGTTAGTTTCTGGTGTACAGCAAAATGAATCAGTTGTGTGTGTATATATATATATATATATATATATATATATATATATATATATATATATATTCTCATTTTCTTTTTCAGTATGGTTTATTATAAGATACTGAATATAGTTCCCTGTGCTATGTGTTCCCTGAAACCTGCCTTTGAGTGTTTGAGTGTCTCCTGTGGAGGTACGGGTCAGCAGGGGCCTGCCACGGGGGCAGGGACTCTGGGTGCAGCAGCCCTGGGTATGACGTAAGCCCTCTTAGAGGAGGCCACCATTAACCCCACCACAGAGCTGCCAGAACTCATACAGGACCGGGGAAACAGACTCTTAGAGGGCACAAACATAAGCTTGTGTGCTCCAGGACCCAGGATAAAGGATCAGTAACCCCACAAGAGATTGATGCAGACTTGTCTGTGAATGTCCAGGAGTCTCTCATGGAGATGTGAGTTGGTGGTGGCCTGCTACAGGGTTGGGGGCACTGTAACCTTTTGAAGGAGGTCACTGTTACCTTCATTACCCCCACCATAGTTTGGTCTCAGGTCAAACAAAAAGGAGGGAAACTAGCACCGCCCATCAGAGCAAGACCCAGTTTCCCCCTCAGTCTCTTCCATCAAGAAGCTTCCATAAGCCTCTTACCTTTTCCATCAGAGGACAGACAGAATGAAAACCGCAATCACAGAAAAATATCTAACTGATCACATGGACCATAGCCTTGTCTAACTCAATGAAACTATGAACCATGCCATTTAGGGCCACCCAAAATAGATGGGTCATGGTAGAGAGTTCTGACAAAAGGTGGTCCACTGGAGAAGGGAATGGCAAACCGTTTCAGTATTCTTGCCTTGAGAACCCCATAAACAGTATGAAAAGGCAAAAAGGACACTGAAAGATGAACTCCCCAGGTTGGTAGGTGCCCAATATGCTGCTGGAGAACAGTAGAGAAATAACTCCAGAAAGAATGAGGAGACAGAGCCAAAGCAAAAACAACACCCAGTTGTGAATGTGACTGGTGATAGAAGTAAAGTCTGATGCTGTAAAGGAGAATACTGTATAGGAACCTGGAATGTTAAGTCCATGAATCAAAGTAAATTGGAAGTGGTCAAACAGGAGATGGCAAGAGTGAACATTAACATTTTAGGAGTCAGTGAACTAAAATGGACTGGAATGGGTGAATTTAAATCAGATGACCATTATATTAACTACTGTGGGCAAGAATCCCTTAGAATAAATGGAGTAGCCATCATAGTCAGCAAGAGTCTGAAATGCAATACTTGAATGTAATCTCAAAAACGATAGAATGATCTCTGTTCGTTTCCAAGGCAAACCATTCAATATCACGGTAATCCAAGTCTATACCCCAACCAGTAATGCTGAAGAAGCTGAAGTTGAACAGTTCTATGAAGACCTACAAGACCTTCTAGAACTAGCATTGAAAAAAGATGCCCTTTTCATTATAGGGGACTGGAATGCAAAAGTAGGAAGTCAGGAAACACCTGGAGTAACAAGCAAATTTGTCCTTGGAATACAGAATGAAGTAGGGCAAAGGCTAACAGAGTTTTGACAGGAGAACACACTGGTCATAGCCAACACCCTCATCCAACAACACAAGAGAAGATTCTACACATGGACATCACCAGGTCAATACCGAAATCAGATTGATTATATTCTTTGCAACCAAAGATGGAGAAGCTCTATACAGTCAGCAAAAACAAGAGTGGGAGCAGACTGTGGCTCAGATCATGAACTCCTTATGGCCAAATTCAGACTTAAGTTGAAGGAAGTAGGGCAAACCCTTAGACCATTCGTGTATGACCTATATCAAATCCCTTGCAATTATACAGTGGAAGTGAGAAATAGATTTAAGGGATTAGGTCTGATAGAGTGCCTGAAGAGCTATGGACAGAGGTTTGTGACATTGTACAGGAGGCAATGATCAAGACCATCCCCAAGAAAAAGAAATGTAAAAAGGCAAAACGGTTATCTGAGGAGAGCTTACAAATAGCTGAGTAAAAAAGAGAGGCAAAAGGCAAAGGAGAAAAGGAAAGATATACTCATTTGACTGTAGAGTTTCAAAGAATAGCAAGGACAGATAACAAAGCCTTCCTTGGTAATCAATGCCAAGAAATAGAGGAAAGAATAGAATGGGAAAGACTAGAGCTATCTTCAAGAGAATTAGAGATACCATGGGAACTTTTCATACAAAGGTGGGCAAAATAAAGGACAGAAATGGTATGCACCTAACAGAAGCAGAAGCTTTTATGAAGTGGTGGCAAAATACACAGAAGAACTAGATAAAAAAGATCTTCACGACCAAGATAATCATGATGGTGTGATCACTCACCTAGAGTCAGACATTCTGGAATGTGAAGCCAAGTGGGCCTTAGGAAGCATCACTACAAATAAAGCTAGTGGAGGTGACAGAATTCCACTTGAGCTATTTCAAATCCTAAAAGATGATGTTATGAAAGTGCTGCACTCAATGTGCTGGCAAATTTGGAAAACTCAGCAGTGGCCACAGGACTGGAAAATGTCAGTTTGCATTCAAGTCCCAAAGAAAAGCAATGCCAAAGAATGTTCAAACTATCACAAAATTGCACTCATCACACTTGCTTGCAAATTAGTTTAAAATTATCCAAGCCAGACTTCAACAGTACCTGAACTGTGAACTTCCATGTGTTCAAGCTGGATTTAGAAAAGGCAGAGGAACCAGAGATCAAATTGCCAACATTCGTTGGATCATAGAAAAAGCAAGAGAGTTCCAGAAAAACATCTACTTCTGCTTTATTGACTACGCCTTTGACTGTGTGGATCACAACAAACTGTGGAAATTTCTTCAAGAGATGGGAATACCAGATCACATTACCTGCCTCCTGAGAAATAAGTATGCATGTTAAGAAGCAACAGTTAGAACTGGACATAGAACAATAGTCTGATTCCAAATCAGGAAAGGATTATGTCAAGGCTATATATTGTCACCCTGCTTATTTAACTTATATGCAGAGTATATCATGAGAAATGCCATGCTGGATGAAGCACAAGGTGGAATCAAGATTGCTGGGAGAAATATCAATAACCTCAGATATGCAGATGACACCACCCTTATGGCAGAAAGTGAAGAGGAACTAAAGAGCCTCTTGAAAGTGAAAGAGGAGAGTGAAAAAGTTGGCTTAAAACTCAACATTCAGAAAACTAAGATCATGGCATCTGGTCCCATCACTTCATGGCAAATAGATGGGGAAACAATGGAAGCAGTGACAGACTTTTCTTTTTGAGCTCCAAAATCACTGCCGATGGTGGCTGCAGCCATGAAATTAAAAGACACTTGCTCCTTGGAAGAAAAGTTATGACCAACGTAGACAGCATATTAACAAGCAGAGATGTTACTTTGCCCACAAAAGTCCATCTAGTCGAAGTTATAGTTTTTCCAATAGTCATGTATGGATGTGAGATTTGGACTATAAAGAAAGCTGAGCTCTGAAGAATTGATGCTTTTGAACTGTCGTGTTGGAGAAGTCTCTTGAGAGTCCCTTGGACCACAAGGAAATCAAAGCAGTCAATCTTAAAGGAAATCAGTCTTGAATATTCATTGGAAGCACTGATGCTGAAGCTGAAACTCCAATACTTTGCATTCAAACACCTGATGCGAACAACTGACTCAGTGGGCAAGATTGAAGGCAGGAGGAGAAGAGGATGACAGAGAATGAGATGGTTAGATGGCATCATGGACATGAGTTTGAGTAAGCTCTGGAAGTTGGTGATAGACAGGGAAGCCTGGCGTTCTGCAGTCCATGGGGTCGCAAAGAGTCAGACTCGACTGAGCGATTGCACTGAACTGAAGAGGATACTGAATATAGATCCGTGTGCTATATAGTATATCCTTGTTGTTTATCTATTCTGTATATGGTAGAAAAATGGGGAATGCTTCATAAGTTTGCATATCATCCTTGCATAGGGGCCATGATAATCTTCTCTCTATTATTCCAATTTTAGTGTATGTACTGCCGAGGTTAGCACTTGACTCCAGTTAATCTCCTGCACATGTCAGATATTAGAAATGATATATATGTACAATGTACAGTATGGTCACATTTAATTCTCTGAAAACCCTGTAAGGCTTATGTTAGGTTTGGGGACATAGATTTGAACTCAAAGGTGTTTGATTGTAGAACTTATGCTTTTTTCCTAATCGGTGTTCTTTCTGCTCTTCTCTGCTGCCTTCGTTTCTTTAGGAAGCAGCAGAAGCTCCTTGCATCATTCCCTTCCCAGAAATTCCATGGTTTGGGATCCAAGACTTGCACTTTGATTATTAATTTATTGTGTGACCATATACAAAGGAAGGAGATGCTGTTCCTCAGTCTCCACATTTATTAGATGGACCTATTTTACTACAGCAGGGGTCCATTTATTATGCAACCAATATTTAAAAGACTAACGGATACTGGACACTCTTTTAGGTACTGAAGATTAAAAAGAACAGAAAAGGACAGACAACATGATGATTATGGCAATTGAGGCTGAAAATAAACAAGCAAAACAAAATCAAATAGTGATTAGTGCCCGAAAGCAAATAGAACAGGGTGACAAGAATGGATGGAGATATGGGTGAAGATATCCATGGTGTGGTGGTTGGGCTGTCTCCTTCAGGAAGTGACATTTAAGTGGAGACCTGTGAGTAAAGCAGACGTCAGCCATGAATACATTTGGAGGCTCAGATTTCTGGGCAGCAAAACACTCAGGAGAAATCCTACCACCAGAAGAGCACTTCTTGTTGGAGGACCACTGAGTCCAGTGTGGCTGGTGGGAAGAGAATAGGAGGAGATGAGACAGAGATTGACAGGTCCAGATTATGGAGTCATAGTCAGTGGTATAGACTGTTTCTCAAATGCTTGCTTGCAGATACTCCACAGAAATTCACAATTATGGTCTCACGTCTTTGATACCTTTGACATCTTAGATACTTCTTCCAACGTCTTTGCCACTTTTCACGTCTTTGGGAAAATCCTTCCTTAGGAGTCATTTCCCAGAATAGAAGCCAGAATCTTGCTTCCTCAGCCTCTTGTGCATCAAGGATTTGTATGACCCTGGCTCTGTTGATCAGAGTGCAGAGGTAAGCCTTGCAATCAGAAATTAATGACAAGAAACAGGCACCATGGAACTCATTCTGGCATTGATAGTTGCTGATATATTTCATCTACAGAGCCTGCCATACAGAGTTTCTAATATAGTATCTGGTCCACAGATCCTGTTAGCAAAAAGGACTTTAGTGAGAATACCTGGTGATATCGGTGGTGCTGAGCACACAGGCCTGGTTTGATGCCCTTATTTCAGTACTGTTTCTGACTGCATAGATTAGTTCTTTGGCCATCATGGAGTTTCTGTGAGTCTCTATTAGCCTTCCATAAATTTCTTTTTACTTAAATTTACTAGAGTGCATTTCTGTTTTCAATTCAGAGCCCTGTGCCAATGACCCAAACTTGAAAATAAGAATCAGAGAAATTTACTACCTGTATCTGAGAATAAAAAGATCTAGAGATTCATTTCAGCTTTAAGTTCTTAGGTGAATTAGTGGCCAAATGTTACCTGGAGATGTGAACACTGCTTATTTCAAAACCCTATTTCTCATTTTTATTTGTAAAACTAGTATTTGTAAATGCATTCCAGTAATAAAAGCGTACTTTATTCTTTGCTGACATTAATGGGAAGACAGACTAATTATTTAGTATTTTTTTCTGGAAACTTCTTTATTGACCTCTGTTAACTTAAAGAACAGGATGTGGTTCAAAGATGCTACTTTCCCATTAGACTTAAAGATCTCTCCAGGCTCCCAGATACATCATTGATGGGGTATACATTATCTTGGACAACTCACTAAGAACATCCCTTCCCCCTTATAGGTAAAGATAAATAATTATTTAATTATTAACCACAATCTTAAATGTATATGCATTTTAAGAAAAATTTTTGGTGTCTGTTTAGTCGTCATTATTTCGGTAATACATGTAACTAGTCTTTTATGAGGTCTCCTGTGTTATATCTGAGAAAGGGCTTCTGAAATTTAAGTGGTTCTTAATAGCTGTGCAGAAGAAAGGTGAAAATATGTTTATAATTATCACACCCCCATCTGTTCAGTAATTGTGCCAGGCTATTCTCGGAAAGGTTGTTGTAGTTTCTTCTCTAAAATGTATTTCCATTTATCTGCCATTCTGGCTGTCTCTCCACTCTGTGTTGAAGTTCTGAATCTTTACTAACTCATGCCAGTTTTTTTCCTTAGGATGTATTCTTTTATTTGTAGGTAAATTTGTTTTCTTTTTCATTGACATGTCAATTGGATGCAGTGGTCGTCACGATGATTGTACTAGTGAATAAAATCGCGTCTCCAGCATCTCAGTAGGTGAAAATGATGATTATTTCTTGGAAATATTTCACATATTGTTTACCTTAATAGGAAATGCTCATTGCTACAAATAGGAGGGAAAGACATACCCAGTTTTCTTGTTTAAAGACCTTATCTCCCATGATACCAGTATACATATTTAAGAGTACTTACTTTGATTATTAATTGAAAAGCATATTTTTGATTCAGTGTCTTTATGGGAGATTTAATCACTAGGCTTATACATATTTAGGTTTTGCCTTTGCTGGTGAATTTTTAGAAACGTCTTGCCTTGTTCATGCTTTGCTGGTAAGTTTTTGGTGAATACGTTTACGGTCACTTGAATGTTATTATCTAGGGATAGTCTCTTTATGGATTTAGAGACACAATGCCTAGGGTGGGAAATTTTTATTCTGGAATATATTTTTTGGTTGTCACTATTCCTCGTTTTGTCTTGATACATACATGATACACATTCTAAATTATGCATTACAGCTGGAGATGTGTGCTTGTTGTCTCATCAGGAAGATTTTGAGAAATTGAAAGGAAATCTTTTAAATAGACATTGCTAGATGATGGGAATATGATGGTTTGTTATTTTATTATGTTACTTTACATGTTTGATTTTGTCTTTGAATAAAACATTAAAAAGAAGACATTATATATTAGACTAGTATAACCCTATGACTTAGGCAATTCACTAGGCTTCTCTGAGCTTCAGTATCCTAAACAAAGAAAATACATAAAGAAATAAATGCTCCATTTATAGAATTAGGATTTTGTCATGGAATGAATGCTCTAGTGTTCCAGTGTGGATTGTATTCTGAAATATTATTCACATGTTGAGTATTAATTATAGAAGGATTTTGTGCAAGTGTCACTTAACATTGATTAACCTAAAAAGAACTGGACAGAGATTTGTATAATTATGTTTTGATTTAGAATAACGTAAGGTCATAGAAGCCAGAAGAGGGCATGGGTTGCCTTTATAAGGTGGCCATTTAGGAAATGGTGGAACACAACTAAGCATAACTTGGGGTGACAAACTATTTTTTGTATTCGTGCAATAAATGGTGATCCTAGTTAAAAATAGGTAACTGTTTTTTAATTGGGAGATTTCTTGTATGCTTCGAAATGTGCATAATTCTCAACATAAATATTTTTCTCATTGCCACATAAGAAAAAATGCTACTATCTTTTGTTATACAGATGAGATAGGTCATTATGGCTCAGAGGTTAAATATCTTGCCCAAGTTCATATAAACACAAAGATAGAACTTGCCATTCTAACTATAGAATGTACTGTCTTTACTATACCATATTGATTCTTCATAACAGTTACTTTAGCCTAGACTTTTTCCTGAACTTTTTTTGTTTTATTCTCCTCTTTTTGTGTGCTTCTTTATTCAATTATATAAGCAAGTATACATCAGTATTTTACTGTAATGGTCCAGAAAGTCTGTTTCTGCAGTGGAGAGAATTTAAATGAAAATGTATAAAAGCATATAGGTAATCATATTGTATTAATTTCCTTAGGACTACCATAACAAATGGGGCTTCCCCAATGGCTCAGCAGGTAAAGAATCCACCTGCAATGCAGGAGACACAGTAGACATGAGTTCATCCCTGGGTCGGGAAGATCCTGGGAGGAGGAAATAGAGGAAACTGGGCTACAGTTGAAAGGGTCTCAAAGAGCTGGACAGTACTGAATGGCTAGGAATGTATTCTGCATTAACTCTGTTAGTCACCCAGTCATGTCTGACTCTTTGAGGCCCCGTGGACTGTAGTCGACCAGGTTTGTTTGTCCATGGAATTCTCTAAGCAAGAATACTGGAGGGGGTAGCCATTCCCTTCGCCAGGGGATCTTCCTGACCTAGGGCTTAAACTAGGGTTTTCTGTATTGCAGTGGATTCTTTACCATCTGAGCCACCAGGGAAGCCCAAATTAGTAGACTACACTTATTAGAGCGGTTTTGGTGGTGGTAGTGATTAAATCGCTAAGGTGTGTCCTACTCTTGAGACCCTAGGAAATGTAGCCTGCCAGGCTCCTTTGCCCATGGGACTCCCAGGCAAGAATACTGGAGTGGGTTGTCATTTCCTTCTCCACGGGATCTTCCCAACCCAGGGATCAAGACCACGTCTCTTGCGTTGCTGGTGGAATCTTTACCAAGAGAGCCACCAAGGAAGCATGATCTGCTAGCACCACCTGGGAAGCCCCTAAGCACTCATACACCATAACAAATATCACAAACTTGGTGGCTTAAAACAAGAGAAATATATTTTCTTACATTTCTGGAGGCCAAAGAAGTCCAAAATCAATGTGTTGGCCAGGTTGATTCCTTCTGGACCTCTTAGAGAAAATCAGTTAATGGTTTTCTCCTAGCTTCTGGTGATAGCTGGCAATCCTTAGCATTCTTTGGCTTGTAGCTTCATAACTCCAGCCTTGGCCTCTGTCTTGGAGTGGCATTTTCTTTGTTTTTCTGTGTCTCAAATCCCTCTCTCTTTTATACAGACACTGGTCTTTGGCTGTAGAGCCCACCCCAAATCCAAAATGATCTCATCTTAGATTTTTAACTGAATTAATTACCATCTGCCAGTGAAAGTCACTCTGTCATGTCTGACTCTTCGTGACACCATGGACTGTAGTCTGCCAGGCACCTCTGTCCATGGAGTTCTCCAGGACAGGATACTGGAGTGGGTAGCCATTTTGTTTCCTTTCTGCTGTTTCACTAGTAAAACATACTTGCAAATTGTCATATTCAGTTATTTCCTGAAAGTTTGATATTTGAAATTATTTTTAAGGGACTCTAAATGGTAAAAATATATATTTCAATGAGGGCTCCTGAGTCTTATCTTGAAGCACTTATTAACATGACACAGAATGTTAGAACTAGATCTAGTGAAGAGATATTGAATTAAAAAAATTGAACTGACAAAGAAGATGTAGTAACATTTGATGATTGACCAAAATTTGGGTCATGTAAAAGAGAAAAGCCCAACAAGCATCAAGAAATCTGGATTACATTCTCAGCATTTTACAACCTCTCTACCTCTGCAGAGTGGAACAGAAAAACAAATGAACAAACAAAGTGAAAAAAAAAAAAAAAAACCTTTTAAAGAACAAAAGGAATGTTGAGATAATCACACCGGGCAGATTGCTAAGAGCTTTGGAGAGGATGATTCATGAAGAAATGTGGAAATCAAAATTTGAGCAAAGTTCTGGAGATAAAAAAGGGGAAAACCAAAGATGATAGGTGATCCATATATATTTAGCCCAGTCAGTGTGTATTTTTGATGCAAACTTAGAAATTTTTGATTTGTTCTTCATCTGTTTAGTGCCATATTAGGGAGGAGATGGTTAAGTGAACAATGACCAGGTATATTGCTGATAAAGTATTAGTAAAAGATGGTTAAAGTAGCATAATTATAAAAAAATGCATGTCTACTTAAACTATCTTATTTTAATATAAAGCTTATACAAATTTATTTATTTGCCAAACTATTCAAGTAAGTTAAGTTCTTTCCTTTGAGTGTGAGGTGGCTGATTGGAGTTCTACAAAGACTTTCTTATGTATAAAGAATACCCATGACAGATCATCGCAATGATCACTTCATCAAATGGGAGAGACAACTTAGGGAAAGCTGCATATATTCAAGTTCCATCTAAAATGTAATAGGCTCATCTGAATCTTGCCTACATCTAATGTGATGTGAGAGTGAATACCTGACTAAATTGTGGCATTTTCTGCTATACAATGACGTAAATCAGCCATATGCATACATATATCCCCTCCCTCTTGAACCTCCCTTTCACCCCTCCCCAACCTCCATCCCACCCATCTAGGTCATCATAGATCTCTTAGCTGAGCTCCCTGTGCTATACAGCAAGTTCCCACTAGCTATCTGTTTTATTCATGGTAGTGTATATATATCAATCCCAATCTCCCAATTCATCCCACTCCTACTTCCCCCACCCCATGTCTACATGTCTGTTCTCTATGTCTGTGTCTCTATTCCTGTCCTGCAAATAGGTTCATCTATACCATTTTTCTAGGTTCCATATATACATATATATACATTAGCTAAGCTAAACTGATGCTCAGTCGTGTCCGACTCTTTCCGACCCCATGGACTATACAGTCCATAGAATTCTCCAGGCCAGAATACTGGAGTGGGTAGCTGTTCCCTTCTCCAGGGGATCTTCCCAACCCAGGGACTGAACCCAGGTCTTCTGCATTGCAGGCAGATTCTTTACCATCTGAGCCACCAGGGAAGCCCAACATATACATTACTATATATTTGTTTTCTCTGACTTAGTTCGCTCTGTACAGCAGATACTAACACAACATTGTAAAGCAACTGTACCCTGATTTAAAAAAGAGACGGAAGAATGAGGAGTAGATGCTTGTTAGGCAGCCAACAATTTCCATCACGATAAGCGTGCAGCAGGATTGGTGGGAAGAGAACTGCTGAAATACACATGGGGTGAAGTCTAGTGGCTGTAAGTGGCTAGTGGCTGAACCAAGGGCAGCAGTCAGTGAGGTTTACATTTGAATGGAGAGTCTCAGTGAGTCTGGCGGGTGGTGAACTAGTTAAGGGAAACTCTGTTTTGAGAACCTCTACTCGTCTAATTGAGCTTTAAAAGTACTACAAAGGCTCACACAAAATTCAGGGGGAGAGGATTTGCAGAGCAAATTAGATTTGAGCTGACTTCCAAGGACAAAATAGTAGAAGGATTCATGATAACCTGAGAGTTTGTTTTTCTAGGGTACAGGCTGAGAGATAAGGGGAGAGGAATTCCACCCAATCCTAATTCTTTTCCCCCATCTAAGACATACTCCACATAATCTTTAATTTCCCCCCCCCCCTCAATCTGTAAACATTCTCCTTCTTTTCTTTACTCCATCTCTTTTTGCCCTCTATTTTTATTAATTTATACTGATATTTTTAAACCCAACTATTTTAAAATATTGTATAATAATTTAATATAATTATATAATCATTTATTCAACAAACAAATACAATATTTTTTATTATCCTTATTTTAAGGTTATGATATACTCCATATATCCCTTTCCACTAATTTCTTTAATATTCCAAATGAGATCTCCCTATAATTATAAACTTCCCCACTCCTTATATTCCCATCTAGCCCTAATTATAATTTTTTACCTCTTTCTTTATGACTTTTATAATTATCCAATATAATCATTTGTAAACAACAAAAATATTTATTTAATATTTTTTCTTAAGATTTTTAACCACCATTAAAAACTAAACATAATTCAATCTGACCAATATTTTTACCCACCACATAACAAGAACATAATAACATACTAGTAAAACAAGCAAAAAACCAACCCACAGAATACCAAAATACTTCTCTTAAATAATAATATTTACTCACAATTTACAATTTCCTTCAACATTTTAAATAAAAATATTATAATTCCTTTTCATAGTATTTTTACACTCCATTCTCACTCGATTGTCCTTAAATCCTATTTTTATTCAAATGAAATTATAAATTAATAAACCTATCAATTATACTCAGTAACACATATCCTATATTTTATAAATTTAATACTTTCTAGTTTATCTAAAAAAAACTTAAATAATATATTATAAATTAAAATAAAATTTAAAAAAAATATTAAAAAAAAAATTGGTATGAATTAAAATTAATATTGATCAAAAAAAATAAACGAACACAAAACCCCAACCTTAATTACTAAATATCATATTTAACCAAATCCATCAACCCCCACAAATAAAAATATTACATTAATCTAACCAAGTTAAAAAAATAATTCAAAAATATAAATTAACCAAAAAAAAGTTTTACAATTGATACCTCACATAAAATTACCCAAAAACAAATAAAATAATACCAAACTTAACAACAAAAAATCCAAAAACCCTTAAACCCCAAAAACCATAACACCAAATAATAATTTAACAATAAACCACAAACAAAACAACAAAACAATACCTAATAACAACCAAAAACCAACAACCAACAATCCCAACAATTAATCCATTAAATTTCACCAACACCCAACACACTCCATTATTAATAAATTCAAAAAAAAACCCTCAAAACAATCCCATTTTATTCCTACACTCCCAACCCACCAAAATTCAAAATTTCCCCCCCAAACCCAACAAAAACCCCCAATAATTTCCCTCACCAATTATCCACAACACCCACAATTAAATATATCCCTAAATTTTAAACAAACCAAAAATAATCAAAACCCAAAACCAACAAAAAAAAACAAAAAAACAATTAATTAACAAAAAGGTTAAAAAAACTATATATAAAAAAAATTTTAAAAACAAAAACCAATTTTTTATTTTAAAAACCCAACCAATAAAAAACAAACAAAAATATTCACAACATTTTTTACCCCAACCATAACCCCAATATCCACAACACCCCAAAAAACCAATCCAACAAATACAACCCAATAAAAATAAAAAAAAAAAACAAAAAAAAAACCAGGTACATAAAAAAAAAAATTCACAAAACCCCAAAACTAAACATCAAAAAAATCAAATAAAACCTCAATTTAACACCAAAATATCCGCACAAACAAAAAACAAATCACCAAAATAAATAAAAAACAAAACCCCTAAAAAAAATAAAAAAAAAAAAAATCCAATCCCTTTAAACATCCCCCCAAAAACAATTACATAAACCAAAAAACCAAATACAAACCACCCTCACCCAAAAATACCCCACCAAAAAAAAAAAAATAAAAAACATAAAACAATCAATAAACTATATAATAAAAAATATTTTGCTTTTGACTGGTAATCACAAAAATAAAATAAAAACCAAATATTAAATTAATACATAAATAAAAAAAATAAAACCTTCCCCTAAAACAAAAAAAAAAAGGTCCAAAAAAAACAATTATATTACACCCCCATAAAAACAAGTAAAAATAAACATCAATCCTAACCATCATTAAAAATAACCCATATAAAAAAAAGAAACAAAACCAAAAAAAGCCATTTAAATAAAAAAAAAAAAAAAAAACAATAAAATCAAACCCAAAAAAAAAAATAAAAAAAAAAACCACAACCAAAAAAACTAACATTTTTATTCAAACATAAATAAAAAAAAACTAAAAAAATCATAAAATAACCACCCCAAAATCCCCAACAATAAAACCAAAATAAAATTTCAAAAAACAATAATTCAAAAATATAACAAAAACTAAATAAAGCTATAATCAAAAAATTTAAATTTAAATACAAATTAATTTAATATTTCAAAAAAAAAAAACAAAATCCCTAAAACAAAAACAAAAACAAAAAAATAAAAATAAAACCCAAAAAAAAAAAAAATCAAAAATACCCAAAAAAAGTTAAAAAAAAAAAAAACAAAAAAAAAACACAAATAAAAAAAAATAAATATTAAACTATTCTTAAACCTCAAAAACAAACCCAAAATAAAAAAAAAAAAAAAAAAAAAGGAAAAAAAAACAACATAAAATTTACCCTCAAAAAAAAAATAAAACTATCTAAATAATATCCAAACAAAAAAAAAAACCAAAAAAATAATAAAAAATAACAAAAAAAAAAAAAAAAAAATCAAAAAAAAAATTCAAAAAAAAAACACAAAAAAAAAAAAAAAAAAAAAAAAAAAAAAAAAAAAACTTAAAAAAAAAACAAAAAAAAAAAATATCACAAAAAAAAACACAACTTTGAATTCTTCCAATTAACCCTAAAACAAAAAAAAAAACAAAATAAAACTAAACATAAAACAAAACTCAAAAAATAAAAAATCAAACCCCCCACCCCAACAAACAACAAAAAAACAAACACAAAACACAATCACACAAAATCTATAAAAACAAATCAAAATACATCACCCCACATTCCTGAAAGAAAACCAAAAAAATCACAAACAAAAATCTCACTTATTAAAATAACAAAAAAAATCCCAAAAACAAAATAACCAAACTCCTTCACCAAAATATACAATCCTAAAAACATACAACATACAATCAAATTACACTATACCCACATTACCAAACCTCATAACAATATCTACAAATAATTAATCTCACCAATCACCAAACAAACAAAATCTATCCTCTCATAAAAAAAACATCACCAAAAAAAATAAAAAAAAAACCCTCAAAAACCCCATATACAATCAACACCCAAACAACATTACTTTACTCTAAATCAAAGAAATCCAACAAAAAAAAAACTTCAAAAAATCTAAACATTCAATACAAAAAAACAATCATCAAAAAAATATCACCAAAAAACAAAAAATCACAAAACAATTCACAAAAAACATAACAATAAACAAACAACGTAAACCCCCAACTCAACAAACCAAATTATGATATTTAGAGAACACAATCAGAACTCTAATTTATCAAAATAATCCCCCCCCATTATATCAATGGCTAATTCATACTCATCAAATAAACCAACAAACGTACCAATACTCACAAATTTCATTTTAGCTTTTCCATACAACTATATTTTACCCAACAAACTATGCAAAAAAACCTAAAAAAAATTCAATCATATAATTCATATAACCTATCCTATCACAACATACCAAAAAACACAAATCCTCTCACAACTTTCTACACTTCAATGAAAAAAACTAAACAGAAATATAAAGATAAAAATCCCTTCCCATAGCTATTCTTTACAAAATAACCCTTTCAAATAAAATAAAACAATCCTCCTAAAACTAGCCTAAATCTCTACTCAAAAAAATTACAAAAAAACTTAAACCTACAACAACTCAGCATAAAATCGTAATTCCAATTTACATCTACCTTTGTAATCAATCCTCGTCTTAGAAAAATTCACATCTCTCATCAACTTCAAAAAATATTACTCATTTTTCTAGACGCAGTAAAAATTAACTATGTGGCTTAATTCATTGGACATACATTCCATAATTTCTAGTACTGTTAATGTTAGATTTTCTATTCATTCAAAAAACAAAAACATACCCCTATTTACTTGCATCTTTACCCTAAAACTGAGACATCTTCAGGTGATCATCAACACCCAAATTTAAAATTGTCACAAATTCAAATTCTAATTCTCATTTATTAATATTTACCTAAACAAAACTATTAACTATTGTATGAACAACAAACCCTTTATACCAATTACAAATCAAAGACTAACTATCATCTCATAATAAGTCATTCATAAACTTCCTCTTTGAAACTCAAAAATTTACAATTAAATCAAAAACAAACACTTCATCCCAAACAAACAAATAAAATAATGAGGAAGTATTCAAATTTTAACAAACCTTTAAAAAACTTCCCTCCAAAACAAAGCAAATCAACCACAACCATAACAACGCTACAATCATTAATTAGACATTGCTTGTATACAAAAAACAACCCAAAAACAAAACACAAACAGCAATTTATAAGATCATTCCATATAAAACACATTCCAACTTCTATAATGGACATATATCAAATAAAACAAACTAAAAACATAAAGTCATAATCCGAATTACAACATTTTTATCACCCGTTTACAAAACAAATATTACTTTATACACAATAAACGCAACAACCAAAAAAACAAGACAATAAACAACACAATTCAATAATCTAAAATAAATCAAAATTATACTCATCAATAAAACATTCCATTAATCTAAACCCAAACCATCAATTTAATCCAATCAAAAAAAAATTCACAATACAAAAACCATCACAAATATAAATAATAAATTTACTCCTATTTTCCAACAAAAAAAATCAACCCCTTAAATCTAATAACTATTTAAATATAAGCAAATTAAACAGTCTAAAAAATTCTAATCCACCCTTTCTAACAAAAACAATAAATCATAGTAATTCCAATATGCAAACACATCATGATCGCTATTTAACCTAAATTAATAAATATCATAAAATTAAATCTTTATCAACAATACAGATATAATAACAAAATCTACAATATATTCAAAGGTAATTTAAATATTCATAATAAACAAATCATTTAAAAAAAAAAATAAATGATTACCTATACCAAACACAGAAAATTAAAGACAATTACAATAAAATCAAACTAATAACTTACACTAAACATTTAAACAAATAAATTAAAAATGAAATCAAACTTACACCAAACATACACTTACTATTAGATTCCAATAACAATTATACTTAAAAAATCAATAAAAACAAAAAACAAAAAAATATAAATCATTTCAATATACATAAACAATGATGGTATTATTTTTACATAAAAAAAGTGGAAAAATATTCCATCCAACACACTTACCAAATCACACCTATACACAACAACTCAAGTTGATAATCTATAAATCCGCACCAACTAGAAAACCAAACAAACGCCCACTTCATCAAAAAAATAACAAAAAACCATTACACAACAAAATTTTTAACATTGTAAAATACACACAAATAATCAAAATTAATATATATCAACACAAACATAAAATAACCTATACCTCTAACTCATAGCCAAAAAAATCAAAAAAACTTTATAAACAAACCACACAAATAACACAATTTAATACAAAAATTCCCTTCACTATAAAATTTGTCCATCCCAACCACAAATACCTCACCAAAACCAACACACAAATTAACATAAAAACACACAAATTTGCAAAAAAAACGAACAAACATTCTTACAATACCCCAACCCAATAACAACAACACAACAAACAACACCCACAAAAACAAACCAAGCTCCCAAACTATAAAAACCCAAACAACTAAAATCCAATAATCCCCAAAAACTATACATACATTACTCAATTAAACAAAAAATTTAAAAAAATAATCTCCTTGTCCCATAAAAATACGATAATCCCACAAATCAGAACTTCACACAAAAACCAAACATGCATACACTAAATACATAAACCCCCACAAAAAAAATAATATCAATAAATAAACAAAATAAAAAATCAAAACACCACAATATACCTCACTTTACCGTATAAAGATAAAACATTCTCCTACATAAAAGACTCGTCAATACACCATATAAAAATTCAAATTATCACATCAAAAACAAAAAAAAAAAAAAAAAATAACACACAAAATATTCCTTCAAACAAGTATACGAACTTTTAACATCAACACTAAAAAAATTATATATCACAAATAAATAAACTTCAAAAATTCAATCACAAAATTCTCATCACACATTATTACCTCAAAAAACTATCAACCTTCAAAAAAAAAAACCTAAAACAAAAACCAAAAACAAACACCAAATTATCGTCTTACATAAAACATAATTAAAAAACCAAATAAAATATTAATAAACAAAATAAAAAACAAAACACCATAAAATAAAAATAACTTCAACAACAAAAGCTATTATTCCAACTAAAACACAATTAACCAGTGTCCAAACAAACAAACAACACCAAAAACAAAAACAAAATCAAAAGAATAAAACCAAAAACAAAATTTCCTCACAAACCCAAAATCACACAAAAAAAAACAAAACAACTGTCTGTCAAAAAACTTTCATTCTATCAAAATGTACCAAAACACCCAAATTTTACAAACAAAAATTCACCAAATAACAAATAAAACCATCCCACACCAACAAATTATACAAACCACAGGTACCGTCTAAAAAACAAACACAACAAACACGTCCTCTTCAAAATCAACCTACACCGCACACAACCAAATTCTCAACTACAAAAAACAAACAACACACCACAATAAAAAAACTACATCCCAAACAAGACATAATCCATTGACAAAATCACAAAAATCTATTAAAACACAAAATCCTTTATAATCTTCACCCACCAACTAACTATTCATACAAACCCTCACAAGACAGTAAAAACAACATTACTTCCAAATCACACATAATGAAATACCGAAAAACCATAAAACATATAATACCCATCTTAAATGTCCAAATATAAACATAAAATTACATAGTTATATCATATTCTTGCATTAAATAACAAAAAACCACTAACAGAGATGGCTTACATATTAAATCAATCTTCTAAAACCCAAAAAAAACAACAAAACACACACAAACACCACAAAATTATATAACTTACCCACACAATAAACAACACATATTAAAACCCACACAACAAACCAAATAACCTCATTTAACTCTTTATTAATCACATATCTCACAACAAACCAAAACGCTAAAAACAACACCAAAACACTCAAAAATCTTGCACCCAAATTACCAAACATCACAGAAACTCATAACAATTTATACAAAAACAAAATTATTTCCCCAATAAAAGAGAAAACAAAAAAACCAACAAACCAACCAAATAACCACAAAACAAAACAAAAAATACACCCAAACAACCCACACGAAAATACAACAAAACCCACATAAAAACAACTACAACCAAACCAAACACATACACCCCATCAAACATACAATTCATCACAAAAAAAACAAACAACAACAAAAACACACACTAAAAACACTAACACAAAAAAAATCCCCCCGTAAACCCCCCAGACATTTCCCAATTCTTGGATTTCCAACAAATTAAAATCTATTAACAATTTTAACAAATACCTACCCTCTTCCATAACCCACCAAAACACATACAATTCACCACCTTCAATTCTTATTCTTCCCAATTTTCCCCAACACACCAACACCAACAATCAAAACATAACCAACCACACCCCCAAAACCAACCAAAAGCAAAAAAAAAAAACAGACCCACAACACACAACCCCCCCAACCAAACCCACACAAAAGCAAACAACAGCACACAAACCAAATTGTTGTGCCACAAAAAAAGTATGAACAAATATCTTTAGCGACTATGGCACATGTATTTGTCAAAAGACAGCCTTTACAGGGGCCATTTTCGACAGAGCAGGCACAGTTTTTTTAACAAAGCCGCCCAAAAATCGAGTGTGTTTCTCTAATGAGTTCTATCCGTGGACCCTTGGAGATTTATGGGCTATAACTACTTGCTATCACGAGTACTGTAAAAATATTATTTGCATGTGTATTTACCTAATCTATGTCAAATTAGAAACTAAGTGAAATATTTTTGAAGTCTTTAAAACCTCCCATATTTAGTCTAGATGTGTGTCTCGTATCATTATAAACCATTTAACAATCACTAGTCAAAGATCGCTTGGCACAGAAGAAACAAGTCCTGCTAAATGGGCAAGCTTACCATTGGGTACATAGACCCTTTTTGAGAGTGTAGTATCAGAATACCTACGAACACCATACTATAGAATATTGCATGCAGTTTTAGGTCATCTGGGAAGTTTTTAGAACATATTCATATAAGCCTCAACTACTCTCACAACCCCTATTAAAACCTCCTAGACTAGAAAACATTACAAGGAAGGCCTTGTCCATAGATCCTGCATGAAGTAACTATCAGACGCCAAGAAAAAGGCAAATACTGCTTTAAGTGATGAAGTTCTTAAAAATTTTAACGCTTTTGATGTAATCCACCATTTTAATACCGTGTGCGAGTATTATCAGCACAGTGTTATACAACATGTTTTCACAAGTCAATTATAATTATTAATTATACATGTATAATATATATGTGTAGTGTGTGCTGTAAAAAGTGAGAATGAATCATCTCTTGTTTACTATTCCATTAAATTATCATTCATAGTATACCAAACATGAAAGGACTGTTAGTTTCCTGAGGGCTCTCACCTGTGTGCAGGAGAATGGGTGGACTCTCCATGAAAATTAAAAGATCTTGAAGCGATTGCTCTTGAGGTTAGAAAAAACATGGCCAATCCTGAGGACAGCCAGTATTAAAAAACCAGAGACAATTACCTTTGCTGACACAAGGTCCCTAGATCAAAGCATATGAAATTCTTTTTCAGTACAGCACATTGTTATTTAATCTGAGAATTGGACTCTAAAGAAAGCTGAGCGCCCGAAGAATTGAGATGCTTTTGAACTGTGGTGTTGGATGAGAAGAAGACCTTGAGAGATATCTCTTCTTGGATTTGTCGCAAGGAATTCATCAGACCAGCTCAATCGCTAAAGCAGAACCTAATCCCTGCAAACTTCAGTTTGAAAGGACTTGTATGCTGAAGCGGAAAACTCCATACTAATTGGTGTGGCCACCTGATGCGAAGCACTGACACGTTGGAAAAGAGACCCTGTATGCCGTGAGCAAGATATGAAGGTGCAGAAATGAAGGGGACGACAGAAGGAGAGGATGTGTTGGAGTTCGCATCGCACTGCACTACGATGGCAGGAGTTATGCAGTAAACTTGGCAATGTGCGATGGGAACAGTGGAATGCCTGGCAATTTCTTGCAGTCCCTGTGGGTCTCCAAGAGTCGAGGACTACGCTGAGCGATCTGAACTGCAATATAAACTCTCTTCTCCTTCATATCCGTGTGATGATTTGATACACTTGTTCACTTTTAAATCATTATGGATGGCTTGAAAGTAATAGTTCGTGATAGTGGAAGAAAGTCCTTTTTCCATGTTCATCAAAATTCAGGAATAACCTTCTTTTATAGACCTTATAGTCTGATAAGAATTTATTCATCAGGATATCCATTCTATTGGTAAACAGGGTGATGCGAATGGCTACACAATAAACGTTTAAGAACAGCAAGAAGAATAAACTAATGAGGGCTAGGTCTTAAGATGAAAAAATATACAATTTATGATCACTGTTGTATACTAGTGATCGTAACTGAGGAGGATACATTGAGTTGGATATCAATCACAACTTCTGGGTTGTGTTATTTAGGTAGCTAAGAAGTGCTAATAAAGATATCAAACAAAAAGAGGAAACCAACTTGGCACCAAAGAATGCGTAATTGCATTTCTGTATATTATTTAATCTTCTAGTGAAGGATGTGTCTAATGAGATATTATTTCGTTCGAATAATCTCATGTAAAACTGAGGCATAAAAGGAAAGCGAAAAGCAACTTAGAAAATATTTCAGGGAAACTAGAAAATTGAATGGGATAAGATTCTACTCTATTAATGTAGGTAAGGGAGTTACAATAGAAATCAGTGTGAGAATAGTATTAGAATTATGGCTTCTAGGTACCCATCAGTTCTAAAGGTTCTATCTACAAAAGGAAGATGAACAAAGTATAACTCCAGGAGTTTAATTCAGGGATTGTGTATACCTAAATCGCCACGGTAAGAATTTCAGACTTGATTAGACGGTATAATAATAATAGTTCCACCAAGCTGAATACTCAAATTCTAAAAGCGGTAATTAAAGTATTTGTTAATAGTACTTTTGATGTAGGAGGTCATTGGAAAAAAGGAGAGAAATGAGGAATGTTTATTTTTAATGAATAATCATGGCGGAGGATATCCTTAAAAACATATTTGTGGGATGAAAAACGCATAAGCAAATGCACAAAACTAATGACAAAGGAATGACACTAATAAGTGCTTTGTCTGTATGTGAGCTTTTTGTTATTTCCTTAAAAATTAATGATATAGAAACTAAAAGACCATCTTCTTCGTTAAGATTTCGATGTGACGCAGCCAAGGAATCATTAAAAAGGATAGCATCAGGTCCTTGGAATGAAAAGAGTCATCGACAAACACTTATACAGCATATCATAAAGGCTTGGAGCCTTATGAGTTAGAAAAAGCTTCAATATTGATCAAAGAGTATTGTTTTCAGTATTCATGTACAGAATGTTACAAGATGTGATCCATAAAGAAGGCTGAGAGTGCATTTAAATTGTCGGAGTAGTCTGGAGAAGACTCTTGAGAAGGAGGTCCCGTGACTCCAAGGGAGATGCAAACCAGTTCAATCCAAATTGAGAAAACAACCTCTGAATCACTCATTGGAGAAGGACGATAGCTGAAGCTGACCAATACTAGTGCTACCTGATAGCAAAGCGCTGACACAAGTTGGAAAGCGAAAAACAAAAAATGAGACCTTCATGAGCTCTGGTAAGTGAGATTTGAGGGCAGGAGGAGACGGGTGACTGACAGAGTATGAATTGGTATAGGATGACAAAAGTTTATGAGCAAACTCAGGATGACTAGTGGAGCGACGGACTCTAGAGGAAGCCTTTGGCATCCCTGCAGTCATGACGACATTTCAAGAGTCGACAAAGACTTCAGCGCACTGAACAAACACAACTCGTAGAATACAGAATTTGCACATCTATCAAATTTCAGACTACGTACTGTCTTGAATTTCCTTTTCACATCTACGAGAAATGTTAATGAAATAAAGATGGTTGTCTAATATCGGTTTTTGTGTATGAGGACACCATGTTTTCACAACATTTTATGCTCTTTGATTGAAAAGCATGCAACAGTGGAGACACTATCTTTCTTTATTTTATAATCTGATTTAGTGTTTTATTTCTATATTTTTAAAATATGAGAGTACAATATATCGCACTATAAGAACTAAGCGCGCCGATTTAATTACTCAGGGTTTAGATCGAAGTCAACATCTTATACTGTTTGACGATCTAGCGAATGCGATAGTGAACAGAAATCACACAGTCAAGCTCTAGTATTAATACCCGTCATACCACCATCCACATCTACATATTAGGGGTTTTTCTTGCTGATGAGTGAATTGTTTATTGATCTACTCTGTTGCATGCAACTTCAAATATGCCAAATACAGTTTTTATTAACTACGTACTGCTATAACATCTCTGTGACTTTGATTTTATTTTTGTGTAACTAGTTTCTATATATAACTTTTATGATCCCCTTCATAGAATCATAATCATATTTGCCCCACGGCCACCGACCCTGTCCTAGCGTGTTTCGTGTGAAACCATTCAAATCTGTTCTCTGTAAGTCTCATCAACCGTTTTTTTATTTGCTCTTTAAGAATTCATATATAAGAGGTGCAGATCAAATGTTTAATTCATTTTTGCCTCAGGTCCCATGTATTTCACTTCGCATAAAATTGCCCACACATAGGTCTCACTACGTTGTCTCAATTGGCAAGATGTCATTCTCTGTTTTATGCTGAATTCTATGTCTACCCCGATTTTTTCGCATAATTTCATTTTATCACCTATGATAGGAGCCATGAAGAAGGGGTAAGACTAAATTGTAGATTGCAATGTATACGAATTCTATTTTGGCAATGATATTCATGGACATACAATTATCTTCTCTGAGGGGTCACGTGGGGGGGGGGGTCCTCCAGGAGAGACATTCTTTCAAATTAATACTCCCGCACTTTCTCGTCTCATCGTGAAACATCATATATTCCGCTAACAGCTAGCAAACTAATTACAGATTCTTTCGCCTCACTTCACACTACCCTCTATACACCACCTTACCAATGAACACCCAACATCCAAACACCAACCTCCTAAAAAAAACTACCCAACTCCAAAACCGATCGAACACAAACACCCATAACACCGCCCACATAACCACCGTTGAGTACAGAACCTATCAAACTCCACTCCCCTTTACACACCCTCACACCTCCCGATTCAAATCTCTCTTGGGCATAAGAACCTCCCCCCATCGTAAATCCAACTACACGATGACACATTAGCATTCCTTACCAAATAACACAAAAGTATCTCACAACTAACTTCCAAATCATATACAAACGTCTCTCGAGAACAATATAAAAACTCTATATTACTAAACACATAATCCAATCTTACTATGCCCCTACAACCTTTTTGAGTTCACCAACCTACCTCATCCAACTAAATAGGATCCAAGCAGCTATTTACTTTGGGCAGTTCAAAATATTCTTACAAACTACTTCTCCACCAGGCGATCTTTAATCACCTCCATCGGATTTTATTCTCTTATTTCTCCTATCATTTAGGACTTTCAGTGTTTCTTTAGAGCTAACTTTAATACTAAATCTCTCGGAAGCCCATATTTTTTTGGCATTATAGGATTCCAAATTTTTATTTTTTTTCTTTTTACTTTTTTTTTTTAAGCACACATTATATTTCTCATGCAATTTTAAAATAAATTCTACCTTTTGAAACAGCTTCACATGCCTAAAATTTACTTAGACATGTTTTTATAAACAGAGCTCTCCAATCAATCACTTACTTATAATATAAATTTAATGCATTCTTAAATGATTCTAATTTGCCCCCATCCCCCACCAAACCCCCTATTCTTATTATGCAATTATTAACCATTAATATATTGCATCCCCACACAAATTAGAAATCAAAATATCCCTAGCTGTTTATATCGCCTCCCTGCTATCATCTTTCATACACATATACACTTCCTCCTATCTTAAATCTTTTATATTTTTATACACGTACATTACAACCTTAATCAACAATTAATGTACTACTGAATTAACTACCACATTCTAATATTATAGTACCAATCAATCTTAGAAACCATACATTCATATAAAACAAAAATGTGCCCCACCTATCCCCAATTTAATATGCTCCCCCGAATGACACAAACCAATCTTAGGGAAAATAAATGGGATCACGACCTCAATAAATAAACTAAAAATAAACATAAAATGAACGACTTAACTAACGTAAACCATGACAACACATCAAACCTACCAACCGACTCAAATCATCAACCCAAAATCAACCCCAACGCCACACCAGTGTCAACCAAGGTTGATCTTTCCTCACCTAAGTTCAAAAAAAAAACAAAAAGTAAAAATACCATATAGATTAAAGACTGCCTAAACACCCTACCAATTATATACAACCAACTTTTACCCGCAAAACCAACACATCAAAACCAACAAATCTTGCATATATAAATTAACATATTCTATAATCACCCCCCCCCTACTTATAAAAACTCTAACCCCCAATGATACGTCCTTTCTTATATTCTCCTCAGCTTATCCCCCATTTTAAAATATTCTCTCCTTCCCCCCAACATATTAAATTTAATTCCCTTTTCACACTCAAGGACCCAAGAATAAAAATAGCCCTGTTCTGCACCATACTCCCTTATTTAATTTTTAATTCCCTTGTCTCTTTCACCCCTTTTTTCCAACCTATTGAGATTTCTTCTAAATGCAAATCCTCTTCCCCCCAACAACCCCCCTTAAACTCCAATCCCCTTTTGAGCCCCTCTTTCAACCCAATATCCATTGAAATGATTCTCCATAAT